>PVKP010030201.1:0-28180 GCA_004027715.1 Plecturocebus donacophilus
TGGTGCACTCGGGGTCCCTCCAGGGGTCTTGGTGCACTCAGGGTCCTCCCCGGGGGTCTTGGTGCACTCGGGGTCCTCCCCAGGGGTCTTGGTGCACTCAGGGTCCTCCCCGGGGGTCTTGGTGCACTCAGGGTCCTCCCCGGGGGTCTTGGTGCACTCGGGGTCCTCCCCGGGGGTCTTGGTGGCCTGGCCTGATTCGGCTTAACTCTCCTGTGTCGTCTGTGGCGGAAGTGGCACCTGACACACGGCGACCCTTGGTGAGGATGTCATGAAGAAGGGGGAGCGGATGGCACGATAGGATAGACCTCCACCACGCCAGGCTCGCACCCTCAGCGCCGCCCGCCACCCGCCGCCCCTCCCTCCGGTCTCTCCCCAGACGCAGAAGGCAGAGCGTGGAAAACACAGGGCGGCGTCGAGGTGACGCTGCGGGAGCGGCGCTGTGCCCGGTCCTCCGGGGCGGCCAAATCGCAAGCACGTGTTGCCTCAGCAGGCCCGGGGGGGCGTGAGAATCCCCTGCTGAACCCGGAGGAGCAGCGCGGGACGGGCTGCGGCACCCATGCCCTGGGCGCGTCTCCCACACCTAGCCAGCAGCTTGTTCGGCAGAAGCAGCAGCGCCCGGCAGGGGTTCCAGCCCCTGAAAACAGGCGTGCTGGGGTCGGAAGGAGCGCACTGAGCTCACAAAGACGCGAGGCCGCACCGCACTGACCGGGGGTAACCGAGCCTCCGAAAAGCAAGTGGGTGTCGGAAGGACGGCTCCTTCTTACAATTTAACACACGTGGAAGTCATTTTTCCCCTTGGGTTTGCTGTTTCCACAAACGAAGTGCGCAGCGAACTCAGGGAGAAGTTATGGGATGTGTCCCACCTCACGTGTTATGCAGATCATCACCATTCCACATGTGGCTTGGCTCGTTTAGGAAGTTTAAGAGTAACTGTTTAGAAAAATGCATGCCTAAAGGACCTGAGGACGCTTTTGTGCGGAGAGAAGCCCACACGCTTCTGCTCACAGATACGTGTTTCCAAGACACCGAGCTCCGCGCGTGCCATTGCTTCCTCCATAAATCAAGTTCCGTGCGCACCTTGGCTTTGGTTTTGTATTAAGAACGCAAGATATTTCATCTCTTAAAACAGGGATTTATACTGAGTATTACATTTGGTTATTCCATCCCGTTTGAGGTTTGTGAGGAGAAAATTCTTATTTTTACCAACGTTTAACATTTGTAGACTAACATAAGACATGATGTTTTACGAGAAAATCCCGCTCGTTACATCCCTACATGATTTCAAAGGATGTGTCTTACTGTTGCTGTGCTTATCCCACACAACTGTGCTCCTGGGGATGGCCGAGGAAACCAGGACCCCTCTTCCTCCAGAGGTTGCCGCATTCTAGGCTGACAGCCTGGATACTTGCTGAGGAAGTGAAAGGGAGACCCTTCTGTTCAGATTCGTCCCCAACGGGACTGTGAGGCTGCGGGGGCCTAATCAGGGCCAGGCTGAGGTCGTGGCCCGCTCACTGGCTTCACAGCCGGGTGCTGCTGTTTCTGTAGCTGCAGAAGCAGGTTCTTTACAGGCCGAACTGTGGCCTGCAAGTGCCCCGGAGAGCTGGTGCAGGACGAACAGGTGCAGCCCGCGACGGTGAAGTCCTGAGGTTTGCAAGCACACAGAGGCGTGCCGCCCGCACACGGCGGCGAGGGGCAAGGTGTGCCCACTTGGCACGCGGGATGCGGGGAGAAAACAGCCCCTCAGAGGCGGGCTGCCTGGGAGAAAAGGTGGCACACAGGGCTGAGAGCGGGATGCGCTGACGCCTGGCTCACAGGTCGGGAAGCCCACGTAGCAGGACCTCAGGGACTGAGGAAATGCCCGGGCCTGGCGGGAGGCCGGGGCGGGCGGATCCCCTGAAGTCAGGAGTTAGAGACCAGCCGGCAACACGATGAAAGCCTGCCTCTACTACAAATACAAAACCTAGCCGAGGTGGCGGAGGGTGCCTGTAATCCCAGTTGAACCCAGGAGGGGAGCTGGGAGAATCGTTTGAGCCCAGGAGGTAGGAGGTGCAATGCGCCGAGATCACGCCACTGAACTCCAGCCTGGGTGAAAGACCGAGACTCTGTTTCAAAAAAAAGGATGGAGGAGAAATGTGAATGGAGCCAAGTGGTATAGAGAGGGGGTCGTGGAGAGGAGGCCTCCGGGGGCGCCGGGCTTGTAGCTTAAGGACGTTTGATGGCGGGCACCCACTGAGACCTGGGCAGCGCCACTGTGTCTTCGCATCTCGCTTCTCCACGGTGTCTCCTGCAGAACTCACGTTGCTTTATCTACATCCCTTCTCGCCGGAAATCCAGGCCCTTCCCTTGTTTTATTTTCGGCTTCTGCAAAGACATCTCCACTGTCCCCTCGCTAAAGGGGCCAGTCTCCAGGTGGCCGCAGCCGTCCGCCCCTTCACCTGTCACCCCTCTGCTGCCTCCTGCCCTCCGTGCCCGGGGGTCTCCTCTCAGGGCTGGCACCTTCAGGGAGCGCGTCACGGTGCACCTTCGATGGGAATTGCTCCTGGGGTGACTGAAGCCGCATGACAACACTTGTCACTTACTGATTTATTATTTCTGAGGCAGGATCTCACTCTGTCACCCAGGCTGGAGTACTGCTTTTGTTCACAAATGCTGTTTGTCTATGCAGGAAGGTGCTCTGGTGAATAATGTACTTATTGTGGGTTTGCAGATTAAAAATTCTGGCACTGCTATTTATTCCCCTGGAATGGAACACCTAAGTAAATGGATGCTGGTGACTGAGTAATAGATAGGTGTAAATAAATACGATCACAGCTAACCACAGTCTTGGCTTCCCTGTGCTCACGTGACCCTCCCACCTCTACCTCCCGAGTAGCCGGGACCACAGCTGTGCACCACCTCACCCGGATAATATTTGTATTTTTGTAGAGATGAGGTTTCACCAAGTTGCCCAGGCTGGTCTTGAACTCCTGGGCTCAGGCAATTCACCCTCTTCGCCCTCCCAAAGTGCTGGGATTACAGGCGTGAGCCACCATGCCCAGCCTGGTCACATATTTAAGCACTGGTAATATCCTTATTCTTCTGTGCTGCTTTCGGTTGACACAAAAGCACAATCTGAATTTAGATTATCCCCCGCCATCTAAATAACAGCCTCCCAATCCCCCTTTCTAGCACAGTGGAAACCCAAGCCTTGAAGCCCCAGAGCCCCAGTTTCTACTTCTGAGCCCTCTCTCCAAGGTTCCTAGCAGCCCAGCTGTGCCTGGCGCCGATCAGAGCACAGCTGCAGAAGCACCTGCCTTGCAGAAACCCATCCCTCCCAGATGTCCCTGCTTTCCGAAGCTCATATTGACCACTTGGCATTCTCTCTCTTTGCCTGCTCTTGGACAATGTGACGTCACCCCTGTTCCTTCTGGGCTGCTTATCTAACCTCACCTTATCTCTCTGTTGCTCTTTTCTTCTTCCTCTCTGTACAGTAATAAGTACATGCAACTTGTTTTTTCATGTACATCCCCTTTCTCTGACACCTTGGGAGCCACCAATACCCAGGGTCTTACCTTGATCAGTGCTAACAGTAGAAAATATTTTTCCAGACATGATTTTACCTCCCTAAAATGTATTCTGATACCTGTTGTGGAACAAAACAGTGTAGCCTCCCCATCACAAATAAGAGTGCAGGATGGAGGCCAGGACATAGTGGCAAACAGTCTTCATAGATCTCATTTTTAAATGCAATATAATTCCTAGTATTTGAATGGTGTCTACACTAAGCAAAAATAATGAAATTGAAAACCTCATTCTCTCAGATTTTCTGCACTCAAAATTCCAAACAATTAACTTGCATGCTTGTATGATTTTTTTACTGAATTGGTAGAATTACAACAGTTGCTCAGGTATCATATAGAGACACCATATGACATTCATCTTGATTTCTTTATTCCCTCAGGTACCATTTCCAAATAAATATATGCACTCTATAAAATCTCTGTCATAAATATAGACAGCTGACTCATAATGCTAGCTAACAGGATTTCAGCTTTTTCTCCAAAGAATGTGCAAAGCAATTCAGTTCCAATCCAAGTGGAAAAAAATCTCTAAAACTTGTATTTTTAGCAAGCCTCTTACTGCATTATATAAGAACGCTGAGAAAAAGTGTAAACCCACACCTGTCAATGTAAATCATCCAGAGGGCATGACACTGCCCTTTTCTTCTGCTGGACACTATAGCTGTGATCACTCTCCCCAAAGAATTCCTAAAATATCAGTCACTACCAATGGATCAATAAACAATCACTGAGAATCTGTTCTGTGCAAAGATCTCCACCTGATGCCCTGTGACAATAAATGAGACACAAAGCATGGCTCTCACACAGAATCAAGCAATGCACTGCAGTCTTGAGAGTGACACAGACACACTGTCACTGGGGCCCTGAGCTGGTAAGTGGTGTGTAGCAGACCACCTTACAGAAACTCAGAGAAGAACACTGGGATTTGTGTGTGTGGAGGAGGGAGGATGGGTGTGCATGTATGCATGTGTATGTATCTGCAAATGTGTGCATGCATACGTGTGTTCTGCATGCATTTGTGTGTGCAGCTGTGTACGTGTGTACATCCATGTTTGTGCATGTGTGTATGCATGTGCAGATGTCTGTGTGTGCATGCTTGCTTGTGCATGGGTGTGCAGTTGTGTATACATGCATGTGTATGTGTGTGCAGATGTTTATGGAGTGTGCATGCATGCTTGTGCATATGTATACACACATGTGCGTGCATGCATGCTTTTGCATGTGTGTACAGGCATGTATAATAAAAATTATGTGTATAATAAAAATAATGTGAAATAAAAATAATGAAAACAATATCTAACCGGAAACAGCTTGTTTATAACAGGATGAACTTCTCTATGTTGTTCCCATAACGTTGCTCCCATAACTTTGGCCCCTTCCCACTGAAATCTACACACCTGCCTTCCTCTCACTGACGACCAGAAGATAGGATGTGCTGAAACCAGGGCCAGGGAGCAGGTCTGAGGGGAAGGGAGTCCCCAGGGCTGTGCTTGGTAAGGCTGCCCCCAAGCTGGCCACATCCTGAGTTCCCGGCATTCACTGCCTCCTGTGTCCAGTGTGAATGCTTCTACAGTGAACTCCGAGGGGGACGGAGAAGGACCTCAAAGCCTCACCTCTCCCCAAGGGGTTCTCCTTTGTGGTTGACTGCCTGCCAATACTTTGGATACGAAATCTGTTTCCTGGGAAAACACCTAATTGTGCATTGCAGGTGAGACAAGGCCCTCCATGGAACTGAAAGGAAACAGAGAGGGCTCCTAGGAAAACCATATAACAGCCTCGATTATTAACTTACTGGATACTTACCAGTTACCTTAGACATGAACCCATGAATGTAATTAGGTAATGGAAAAATCAATAGCTCAAAAAATGAAAATCAAGTTTACTAAATGTACATGAAGCTGAAGCTCTATAATATAGCAATATGATCCTGACAACATAGCTACAACACATGCTTAAGTAAATATATTAGTTAAACAAATAAGCAAAGCACAAGAACAAGAAACATTGAAAAGAAGAAAATGTATAAAGAATCACAATAAGCATTAACTCCAATACAATTCAGAGTACAAGTCAAAGTAAGTGTTGGTGATGTGATATATAAATGCCAATGCAGTGGTTTAAAACATTCTTAAAATTAAAGATGCTTAATGCAAAGTTGAAGATACTTAACACAAAAAAACTAAAATTAAAATAAACCTAAAATTAAAGTTCATTCAAAATAAATTTCTGCTACCTGTGTGCAGTCAAAGTAGAAGTAGGAGAGATACGGAAGAATGTTCATATCAGTGGAAACCAAAGAAATTATTCAATACAAGGGAGGCTGATAAAGATGGTAAGTTTTCAATGCCTATATACAACTTTTAGAAGAATCCACTAGTACTATTAGTAATATAATATGGAAATCAATATTTCATCAAACAGTATTAGCACACAATCAAAAGTAAGAAAACAACAAAATGTATAATAAAAAGAAAATGTACTGTAGCTAAAGTAATTTAGAGTATTTATGTTTTGACAAAAATTATAAATGGATTATATTCTCCTGTTAAAAGAATCAGATTTATTTTTAAAACATTTTTCATTCACATACATTTTCTGTGATGCATACATTTAAAACATCACAGTGTTGTTGAAAATAATGGAAAAGTTATGCTTTACTGGATTATTTTTAAAAAATAAACTGTAATAAGAATATTGATAACTAAATTAAAAAGAGGTATATGTGTATACGGGAGGGGGGAGATTGGGACATGTCAAAAGTAAGTCATAACAGACCAAAAAAAGTAGAGAAAAGAAGTCATTTATCAGTAAATCTAATAGGAAATAAGAAACTACTAATTATCAAAGCTTAAATTCAATGCATATGTT
Source organism: Plecturocebus donacophilus (assembly GCA_004027715.1). NCBI lineage: Eukaryota > Metazoa > Chordata > Mammalia > Primates > Pitheciidae > Plecturocebus > Plecturocebus donacophilus. Next base: position 6,429 of record PVKP010030201.1, read on the forward strand.
TGAGTGTGTATAGTAAGCAAGAATAAAACCAAGCTTGAAAAATCACTTCATGAAATCTTTAGCACATTTTTATATTTTAACTAAGATATGCATTGCCAATTTTTCTGTCTCAAAACAGAAAACATTATCTCACAACAACCTACATTTAAATAATTACTTTCACCATAGGCAAAATAGAATTCAAGTGACTATCTTCACCAGAAAACCTTCATTGTAGGGTAGGAAAGAGTGGTGCAGGAATGTTTAATTATAAAGAGTTAGCACCTCACCTCTGACTTCAAATATGTAAATCTAAACATTTTTATTTTATTCAAAGTAGATATAAAACCCACATATATCCAATGTTGATACTGTAGGGTTTTATGTCACTGGGCAATTGGAGAAAACCAGCATTAGGAATGGTTTCCAGGATGCTTCTTGTATTTACAATAAGAACTTAACAATGCATCTCGAGTGAAGACATTATAATAACAACATGTTATTAGAGAAACCCCTATCCCTATTTAATCAGGGAAGAAGCTTTCTCTGACTTGTCTCTCCTCACTGCCCACATGCAAGTTTCCCTCTACACGTTGCTTCTTTCTTGTCTTTATTTCCATGTCACCATCAGCATCTTCTTGTTCTCTCTGCTCCCTTGTTCTTCTTCAGGTCAGATGAGTTCCCATTCCTGCTACTTTCTAAGGGATACAGCTTTCACCCTGGCCTTGGACTCGACTGATACTTACATTGGGTACCTGGGATTCTCAACATATTTTCATTTTTAAAATGAATGCAAATAATAATGACTCAGGGCTGGTGAGACATACCTTTTGGAAAATAACATTGGCTAATTCCAAGAGAATGTTCAATGGATTAAAAAGAACCAGTCCTGAGAAAATATCTGAAAAAGTCATCCCGGGGGGTAATTACTTGCTGAGAAACTGGGCTAACTAACCCAGAATCCACTATTTGATATTTGATCATAATTAGATCCAAGTAAAATCCACATCACCCAAGGAGATTTTGATGGAAAGAAAAACAACCTATTTATAATTAGATTGGATTCTCGGTGATTCAGCAGTCAAAGGACTAACAAAGCCTGTGTTTTCTGTTTGAATCATTTGAAAACTTCATTGGGACTACTAATTCTGTAAGCTACCATCTGCATCACCACTATACTGTGTAGGTGATGTGGCTGCTGAGCTGCACCCCCACCTGTCCCACAGGACTGGAGGGCCCATTCCCCCAGCTGGGGGTGCTCTGAGGGTCCTCAGCTGTCCACCACCCCTCACAGGATCCCCCCCCCATTGCACGGACTCAGGACCAGGCTGAAGGCCATTTGGGGCCATGGCTTCCCCAGCCCACCTCTCCCTCTGCTCTCTCTCCTGCTTTCTTCTCTCCCTATACATGTGTTGACCTAATAACAATCTACCAGCCCTCCAGTTTCAGACTCTGCTTCTCAGGGAACCTACCAGCAATAGTCATTCCTAGTGCAACACTTTTAAGTTAAGGATACTGAAAATCAGCAACATTAAGAGTTTCTTCTCAAAATCGCAGGGAAAAATATGGCAGAACTGCAATTGAACCCTTTATTGTTTGGGACTCTGTAAAACCGGTTCACTTCATACATACTCCCTGTTGTGGGGTCTGGTCCAGGCAGGAGCACGCAGATGCTCCTGCACCCATGGGTGTGCGTGTTTGTGCAGGGGAAGCCCAGATACAGTCTGCGTGTTGCTGGTTAGCATTGCTCAGCCAGGATCCCTCATCAAGGCCACCCGAGGGCAATTTGAGGAAAATGACATCTTTCCATGAGTTCTCTGTGCTGCTTCTCCTCCGTTCTGTGACACTTCATTCTCCCCATACAAGATACTGTTTCTCAAGATCTGTGGGAGCCATGCCTTCCCTCCCATCTCTCACCAAGCTTCGTCTGTTTTCTGTTGTTTCTGTCATAGTTACAGCAGCTATGGCCTTATTGTTGGCTTATGGTATTTGGTTAACCAAATGCTGTAACAAGGTGGCTTATAAACAATGGAGATGTATTTTTCACAGTTGAGAAGGGTGGAACTCTGAGATCAGGTGTCTGTGTGGTGAGGTCCGGTGAGGACCGTCTTCCAGCCTGCCTGCAGCCAATTTCTCATTGTGTCCTCATGTGGTGGAAAACAGCAGGAGAGTGCTCCCGTATATGGCACTTATTCTGGAGCTCCTATGTGAGGGCTTCTAAAAAATTCCATTTGCATTTGATTTTATCATTTGTATAGACCGGCATTTGAAGTAAACAGTTTATGAGGTGCTTGTTGGTGGTGTGATAACATATTTTTATGGGACCTTTTAATTTGGGGATGAAGTTGAGCCAACCCCAGCACATATCTATCTTTAGAAAGTAACTTGACATTTAATTGTTAAATAGGAATTTTTCTCCCCAGGTTGCTCCTGTTAAAATATCAGTATCTTATTTTACATTGTCACTAATGTTACTAAATTTAGCTTGTTTTAGTCTATGTGTTGGTTTTCTTCTCCTAATCTCTAAATTAAAATTTAATTTTTACTACATTTGAATATTTTAAATATTGAGTGTTTTATAAAGGCTTCCTGTCACTATGAAGGAAGATGGGCTTCTGTCCCTTCATCATAAAAAACAAAATACTCTCACCGAGATCAAAAAGACAAGCCTGTCTCCTCTCACTCTTTTTCTTTCAACATTTACTAGAAATCTTATCTGATGCAATAAGACAAAAAAAGAAAGAAGATGTAAATAGATTAGGAAGAAAAGAATAAAACTTGGTTCACGGATTATGTAATTTTAATGTGGAAAATCCCAAAGAATCAACAATTGTAGCAAATAATTAAACTAATAATTAAACTAAATGAACTTAAAAATTGTAGCATAAACTGAACTAATAAATTATTAGAGAAAAACTGGAGGACATAAGGTCAATATATAAAAGCCAATCACCTTTGTTTAACCAGCAAAGAACTATTGGATTTGAGTCAAAAACACAATAGTCTTTACTCAGCACTTCAAAAATGAAATACTTAGGTACAAATGTAGCAAAATGTGCACAGGATCTATATGAGGAAATGCAAATTTTAAAAACTCTGATTAAAAGAATCAAAGAAGAATGAAATTAATGGAGAGATATTCCATGTTTATAGAGAGAAAGACTCGATATTGTCAAGACGTCAGATCTTCCCCATTTGATCAACACAATTCCCATCAAAATTTCAGCGAATTATTTTGTGAATATGAACAAACTGAATATAATGTTTGTATGAAGAGGTCAAAACCCCAGAAGGGTCAGCACAATTTTGAAACAGAAAAACAAAATTAGAGAACTAACACGACCTGACATCAAAGCTTACTATAAAGCTGCAATAGCAAAACTGTGGTATCAGCCGACCTGTACAAACAGAGTCTTGACAGAGCATAAAGGCAACACAGTGGGGAAAAGATAGGAAGTACCTCAACAAATCATGCTGGAATAGCTGGGCATTGACATGCAAAAACAAAACACAAACAGAATCTAGACACATACCTACACCTTTCACTAAAATTAACTCAAAATCATTCATAGACTGAGATGCAAACTACAAAACTATCAAACTTCTAGAAGAAAACATAGCAGAAGATTTAGATGAACTTGAGTTTGGCTATAACTTTTTAGATATGACACCAAAGGCACAATTCATCTAAGAAGTAAATGATTAGGTGGACTTCATTAAAAATCAAAATGTGTAAAATATATTATTAAGCTGATAAGAAGACAAACCACAGACCAGTAGAAAACCTTTATGAAACACATACTTGTTAAAGAACTGTATCTAAAATACATAGATACTCTTAAAACTCTACAAAAAGAAAACAAACAACTCATTTAAATATTGGGCTAGATATCTACAAGGATCTCTCACCAAATAAGATTTACAGAAGGAAAGTAAGCATATGAAAAGATCCTCAATAGCATATGTTATTAGGGAATTACAAAGAAAAACCAAAATTAGGTACCTCTAGACACCCATTAGAATGGCCAAATTCCAAAGCACTGGCAAAATCAGTTCCTGATGAGGATGTGGAGCAACAGGAACTCTCATTCTTTGTGTGTGGAAATGCAAAATGATACACACTTTGGAAGACAATTTGGCTGTTTCTTACAAAATTAAACATGCACTTTTTATATGATCCAGTTACTGAGGAGTAAAATATAAAAGAGCATTACAAGCCAATATCACTCATTTAAAAAGGTAACAAAATACTAAAATGTTGATAAACTAAAATATTCTAATATTTTATGTATACAACATGTATGAACCTAATATTATATATAATACTTCATTACCAAGTATGTATGCATGTGTGTATATATTCATATATACACATCATCTATATACATCACACATATATACTTCATATATACAGTACCTCATTACCAAATTATGTTTATACCAGGAATGCAAGGTTGGTTTGACATTGTCTGAGCTAAATACCATGCAATTTTTAATCCCTTCACTGTGTAGAATTTATTTCTCAACATTTATTTATCAAAAAGAAATCTCAATTGATGTTTACATGAAAATATATTTGCCTGGCAGACCACAGTAGCTCACGCCTGTAACCCAGCACTTTGGGAGGCCAAGGTGGGTGGATCATGAGGTCAGGAGTTCAAGACCAGCCTGGCCAACATGGTGAAGCCCTGTCTTTACTAAAAATACAAAAATTAGCCAGGCGTGGTGGTGTGCACCTATAATCCCAGCTACTCTGGAGGCTGAGGCAGGAGAATCACTTGAACCCAGGAGGGGAAGATTGTGCCACTGTACTCCAGCCTGAGAGACAGAGCAAGACTCCATCTCAAAAAAAAAAAAAAAAAAAAAAAAAAAAAAAAAAAAAAAAAAAAAAAAAAAAAAAAAAAAAAAAATATATATATATATATATATATATATATATATATATACATACATAGACAGAGAGAGAGAGAGAAATTGGGAAGGTGAATATATATATATATATATATTTCAATGCAGTCTTTTAATAATGTCTAGGAAACTGGGAAGGTAAATATATATATTTCAATGCAGCCTTTTAATAATGTCTAGGAAATGTATTGAATTATATTTTAAATAAATATATAGAGAACCACAGCCATTGTAAATTATCTGAAAATCTTACTGAGTGCCTATAAAGGGGCCGTGCATTCATACGGTTTTCTTGCTGAAAGAGGCGTTTTGCGTTCTGCTGAGAGCTCTCCACTCTGCCACTTACCCTGAAGGTGTTTCCATATTGTCTTTCATATTCATTATTCTTCCCTTGAATTTCATGAGTTCCAAGAACATGGAAAAATGCTGAAGGAAAAAGCTTGCCCCTCCCTGGCTGAGTGATCGCCTCTCCACTCTGCACCTGCCGCAGGGGTGGCGGGGGCGTATTCCCTGTCCTCAGCCCTCTGCTGCACCCTGTCTCTTCCTCCCTAGCATGGCTTTTTGGTGCGAAAACTTGTATGATGTGCTGTCCATTGCTCAGTCAGTTTGGCCTCAGCAGCTTGTCCTGGCTGAGGTTTATGGGGCAGGAAGGCATCCCATCTCTGCAGCACGCATCAGTCATAATAAGGATAAGAGCTGCCCCTCTCAGGCAAGCAGGGCCTGTGTAATTGTCTTGCGGTCTGTTGCATAGTGTGGCATCCAAGGTGCTGCACCCAGAACCCAGCGCTGGACTCTGCAGCTGGAATGTTGGACCTTCAGCAGCGGTGGTAGACAGCCCATACTTTCAGAGCCACACCACACAGATGTCATCCCTTCACCGTGGCCAAAAGAGCCACGTGTTTACTAGTCCACTGTGCAAGGGCTGGGAGCAGCTGCAGGAGAAGCAGGTGGCCATCCAGGACAGAGATCACTTTATCCAGCTCAGGCACTGACGACCCTTCATGCACGAGTTGGCATGTATTCCTGAGTATCTCCCTACAAATGAAATGGGAAGCCACATGTACTGTTCAACTCAGCCACCTGGAGGGCTCCCCTGCACCCGTGTTCTATAGGGGCAATGCCAAGAGGGGCTGCAAAGCAGCCAAAGTCCAGGTCACTCTAGGAGCAACATATTGTATAAACTCTGTGAATGCCACTCAAGTCCCTTCATGCTCTGCCAGCTGATGCTGGAGGCCTCCCACGAGGCCAGGTAGGAGACGAGGATGAGGAGTATTCAGGCCTAAGAAGCAGGTGGCATGGGCATCTGGTCTACCTGATGATGCAACAAACTCCTTCCTTCCTGCCTGGTTCCCAAATGCGTCATGATCATCATCAAATGATGACGCATTGCTGCTGCCTCCAGGAGCCCAAACATGATGAGCCTCTAATACTGAGATCACCATTAATTCAGATACATGTAGCCAGCCGCAGAGGAGGATCCGGTAGCAGCCAGTGGGCAGGGCTTTATCTGCTAAGAACTGAGGCAGAGGAGTCACCCCTCCAAGTGACCAGTCTACAAATCTGCCTTGTAGATAACTCAGCAGCAGTTTTCTTAATTCCCTCTGCTCCCTAGAAAATGGAGGATCTGGCAAAATGTGTGTGGTGAGATTTTTTTTAGGAAGTGCAATTCCCGCATAGCAAGACTAAGGAAAAAAAGGAAGTGGGGCAGGAAATGAAAAGAAAAAACATCCAAGGTGGTAAAAGACAGAAGTAGAGTCACCTTGGTGGTAATGGCCGGCCACTCAGCCTCACGGGCTGTCCTCAGACAGGTCTTGCTGGCCTCCCCGGCCCAGAACAGAGCCCTGGAGAGAGGAGTGGAGGGGATTTTTCTGCCATCCCCTTTTTGCTGCTCATTGGTCGAAGGACTCCCACAGGGTCTTCAGTCCCAGGTTCTACTGCGCGGCTGCTCTCATTAACTGTAGGAGGGTCGAATCCCCCCACCACGCCACGCTGAAGGAAGAGGTGGACGAGGGAGCTGAATGACCACGGTTGCAGCTGAGCTGGCCTGGGTGGACCCCACAGTGGATACCACCGCGGCCGTGCCAAAGGCCGTTCTGCATCCCCAGGAGGCAGAAACAGCCAGCAGTGTAGATGGATGAGGTCACAGTGATGGCACCTCCATTGAACAAATGCCCCAGGAGCATGCTGCAGTTGGGAGCAAGGTGTGAAAAGACTTACAATTTAGATGCAGTAAAAATCATAACAATTTTATGAATATTATAAACCATTTTGAACCAATGTTCACTAGATACAGTTGCTTCCACTAGGCGAATAAATCCCTTTCAACGTTCTACCACATCTATTTCCATCTGGAATTCTATGAACAGAGAATAATGGCAGAAAGATTTAAAAAGGACAGAGGAGAGGGATTGAGCAGTGAGTCTGCCATTGCGTGTCCGCCATGTGCAGTTACGGAGAGGATAGGACGCTTCACGTACCTTGCCTCGTTTAATTCTCACGTTAACCTCTGTGTCAGCATCGCTGCTGGTATTCTGAATGAAGAAGTGAGTGTTGATGAGATGAAGCCATATTCCCAAGGTGGCTTCCACAGCTGCAGCAAAAGCTGTGCTCCTGGCTGCAGAGTGTGTGCCTGGGATGGAGCCAACCAATTCTCTGAAATTTCAGCATTCTCCATCAGTACTACCCACCTTCCTTCCCCAAACCGGTTTATTGTATACTGCATTTAAGCATAGTAACATACTAACTGATGTCTTTTTAGATCGTGTTTCAAAATGGTATAAAATTGTCTAGTTTTAAAAAGAAGAAGCACAGCCCAGTCATTGGTCAGAGTTGGAGGAGACATAGATAAAGCCAGCTGCAGATTTCAAGGAAGAGCTTTCTCTGGGGTGACGCAGCAGCTGTAAAATGCCATGACGACCCCCTTGTTGAGTGGCAATAACTTTCTTTCTAATAACATCCTAGAACTGCTTTGCTATTTCCACCTAGAAATTGGATACCTGATTGCTAAACTGCCCTTAACTTGTGGCAACACCTAATCCCAAATTAATCCTCACTTTCACTAATCCCTCCAAAGAGCAGCCAATTCAGAAGGGGTCCCTGGCTCCTCTAGGCCTGCATCTCACTTCCACGTTGTTACAGTTTCTTCCCCTGGCTGTGGAGGCCACGCACAGTTCCCCTCAAGCTCCCTGAAGCTGACCAGATCAAAAAATCAGACTACAGAGTTTTCCTAGAGTTCACAGGGAAATATGCTTGAAACAGGTGTTCATAGTGCCTAAAACAGGCCCAGGACCAACACACACGGTCAAACAATATTTGTTCAATTATGTTATCTCAACAGAAATTATCGTATCATTTTAAACCCAGCATATGATTTGATTTAAGCTGACCATCGGAGGCACTTCTTTCCTGCAGTTAGCAGACCCCTTTGCGTCAAGAGTGCGGTGGCCGCTAGACTTAAATGCTCCCACCTGGCTGCTCATCAAAATCACTTACAAGAAAAAAGGAACTAAAAAAGAAATGTGGTTACCAATAGTAACGCTTTCATATTTATTATCTTCTTTCTAACTCTACTATATATACCAAATAACTGTATTGCATGGACTTAAATGAAATTTGCATTAAAATTATACAGCACTTCACAGATTCCTTGAATCCTACATGCAGAGGAAAAGCTGATCATTTCACAACAGCAAGGAATTCAAAAGCTAGCATGGCCCAAATGCCCTCGTCACACAGGTAACATCACAGAGACTCAGAGTGGCTGAGCTGCCTGTCCCAGGACAATCAGAGCCAGGGCTAGACTCTAAGCAGCTGACCTCCACTCAAGAGGCCTTTCCATTAATATAACCTAATATCTGACATTTAAAGATTTAAAATGGGCCGGGCATGGTGGCTCACACCTGTAATCCCAGCACTTTGGGAGGCTGAGGTGGGCAGAACACCTGAGGTTGGGAGTTCCAGACTAGCCTGGCCAACATGGTGAAACGCTGTCTCTATTAAAAATACAAACTTAGCCAGGCGTGGTGGCACATGCCTGTAATTCCAGCTACTCGGGAGGCTGAGGCAGGAGAATCGCTTGAACCCGGGAGGGAGAGGGTGCCATGAGCCGAGATCACACCACTGCACTCCAGCCTGGGCAACAAGAGTGAAACTCCATCACAAAAAAAAAAGAAAGAAAGAAAAGAAAAAGAAGATTTAAATGGTCATAAAGGTTGTTTCAGAATTTCACCAAAGGGAAAATCATATTATCTTACTGATCCTAGATTCTGAATTTAAAAAGATGAGCATGTAGTTACTAATCATGATTTACCAAGAGCAGCATGTTTGAAGTTCTACACTGACAACATGTAGCTTCTGTTAATAATTACCATGAAGCATAATAAAAACATATGAATGACAAAGAGCATTTTTTGCTTTTGTTAATTGGAACTTTTCCTGCAGTCAATCTATATATTGCACTGCCTATAATTTTTTAGTGCCAGATTCTTATAACATATCTATTCTATGAGTATAATGAAATCACCCAACTGTAAAAACTAATATGAAGTAACAATACAAGGTCATTTTAATTTTTGTTATTATTAGATTGCAAAACATGTGTCTGCTTTCAGTGTAATCACTATGCAAAAATGGCTGGTTTGTCTCCTCAACTGCTAGCTTATTGAACCCAGTTATGACTTAGTGAGGAGCTTTGTCATTTTTCAAGATATAAATTAATTTCTGAGCACAGATTAAATATTTTTTAAAATGAAAATATTGAATTTTTTTATTAAATGAAAAAACATTTTTGAAACATTGTGAAAGCTTATCATATAAAAGAATCTCAGTAGAATATCTCTGGCTATTCACAAAACATATTAATTTATATTTTATCTGCCAAGGATTTTTCTAAGGCTGAAGAGCGAAAACTGTGGTGTGTGAATTTCTCCATAACTTCCAAAAGGCAGCTGCATTTTTTTAAGTCCATCCTATTCAACACTCCATTTCGGCAAGCACTTCTGCTCCCCTCTAGAAGACGTGTGTGAGTGAAGTCATTTCTCCGTCTTCTTTATTAAACTGCCCTCCCACCAGTGAGAAGCCAACAACCTTTGAAAGGGGGCTCCGTGGTCTCTGTGTGGCAAACCCATCCACCTCTCCAGACTTACTTCCTGGCAGTTCTCTTTAGAGCTACACACACTGGACACACATCACATAAGCACATACACACATGCACATGCATGTGTGGAAACAGATGACTGCATGGACATGCTCACACATGAGCCTGCAAACACACACATGCAGGAACTCATGTGGACACACACGTGGATGCCAGCACATGTGTGTGTGCGCAGGCATGAACACACGCACACACCTGCACGGACCTGCACTCACACAGAGCCTGTCTTCACACCCATCGACACGTGGCCCCGGGCACCTGCTCATCACTCTCCCAGCCTCCCCTGCACCTGCGCTGACCACGCAACCATTGTCTTCTTATGTTTAGCACAGAAGTTGGCTCCTCCATTAAATGTGTTCCAACCCTTCAAATATGAAAAAAAGTGGCTCTCTGTTCTGGGTTCTAAATCACTTTTTTAGATTCCTGTTACATTTATAGGATAGATCTCATCTCTTCCAGAGGAGGAATGGCCATGTTGGAACAAAGTCAAATGCAAGTCTATATCAAATGTTAATTGTAAAAAGTGTTACATTATAGGAAGTTCCTCATATTTCCATTTTTAAATAAACTGGAACCTTGGAATATTTAAAAAGCTTTTCTGTGCATTGATTGACAGGCTATGTAGCCGAATGACTCCGAGTTCACCCCAATGCTTACAAAATACACAGTTTGTCTTACATCTAAATAGTAGCCTCTTCAGAATATATTATCAGTTACTTCTGAAAGTTACTGGCGTTCTTACATGTGCCCGTCACAAGGTGCCAGCCACTGGTCAGTGTCCTCTGACCCTGAATTTTTGGAAACAAACCTCACCTCTGTCACAGTTGTTTGAAAATAGTGGAACAGTCATTCACATGCAGAGTGTCCCCCGAATGACCCCACAGCTGGCACTCCCCAGTGACGGGGCAGGATTCATTCAGGGGAGGAATGCAGGAGTTCCATTAACTGCCGGCCACACTGTGGTGACCACTGCACACTCCTGTCGTCCACTCTCAAGCCCAGTAGGAATGATCCCACAGCTGGCACTCCCCAGTGCCAGGGCGAGGTTCATTCAGAGGGGGGAGGGCAGGGGCCTCGTCAACTTCGGAGCACACCGTGGTGGTCAACACAAACTCCGATTGTCCACCCTCAAGCTCAGCAGCTGCACGGAGGCTGACCGGCGCACACAAGAGCCACACGGATTCTTCCATCCCCACCGCCCTCCTGCAGCTTCGGGCCCCAGCAGACTCACCTGCTCCATTCTTCATGGTGAGGCAATTATGTTGGCCAGGGTTCTCCAGAGAAACAGAGCCCCCTGTTAGACACACGCGCACACACCCTCAGACACACACGTGTGTGTAGGAACCGGGTCACATGGTCATGGGAGCCGGTGAGTCCACAGTCTGAAGGGCCAGTGTCCCAGCTCAAAGGCCGCCAGGCTGGAGATGCTCTGGCGTCGGGGAGGCCAGCCTGGTTCCACGCGAACCTTCACCATCCCGTGAGGCTCACTGGGGTCAGGGAGAGGGACTTACTCTCTTCAACCTGTGGATCACATGTTAATCTCATCCCAAAGCACCGCCATAGAAACACCCAGGAGGCCATCTGACCAAACACTTGGGCACCCTGTGGCCCACTCATGCCACACACAAAATGAACCTCACAGCACCCCATCCCCGCCGTCTGCACATGCCAAGGGCCAGGCCGGTGGGGCTGCCGGTGAGGGCAGTGCTGCCGCAGACAGACTTCTACTTAAAATGCACCTTTACAGAAGAAAGAAATCACCACAAATGCAGAGACAAAACGAGCTCAGATGAGAAGAATGTCGCGCTGCAGACCCAAACATCAGGCGTTTCATCGTATTCTGATCCAACACAGCATTGTGCTGCTGAGGTTTTCAGTGTTAGGATCTGGTGTAGAAAGCACCTCTCCTTTGAGCTGCTCAGAGGGGGCTTCTGAGCCTGTTTCCAACCTTAGCTTCATTTCAAAGTAGAACTTCTCTGAATCTTAATTTCTGACTTGCTTTTTGTTTATTTTTTGCCTCTCTGGACACCACAGTTCCCTGGAAGGGGAGGGACCACCACAGTCCGTGACGACAGGCAATTGTCCCCAAGCCCCATCCGGGTGACGGGCTCTGTGTGCACAGCACCCCCCTCGCCTGCACCCTCCCACCCCGGCGGGGCTGCCGGGGCTCCTCACACAGGAGCACAGGTGCCTCCTGGAGAAGGCGCAGAATGCACAGGGGGGACATGATCTCACAGGCTTACAAGGTTCTGCCTAAATAAATAGATCTTCGTGACATAATGTTCCCTTCCTAAATATCTCTTTGGTGGATGCAATTTATAAACTGGTTTTGCCGGTGAATCATTCCGCACATTCCAAAAAAGGAATTGGTGCTAACTTTTCCTTTCTGTAGCATGAAGAAAATACCTACAGTGAGTCTGAATAAATTGTCAGATACAAGTAACCACGGTCAAAGAGCTATTTTACACATAGCCATCTACGGCCCTTAATTAAACAGCCAGCATCCAAAGAACAAGCTGAAATACTGGGTAAATATGGCCATATTATCCTCTCTGAATAAGATAGGCCCAATTGACCACAATCTTACTATAATTCTGCTAGGCAACCAAGCAAAAAAAGGAAAATTATATTACCTTCTCCCTCCTCTCTCTCTCTCCCTGTCTCTCTCTCTCTCTCATCTCTCTAGCCACATCTCTCAGAAACAACCTCTATTAACCCAGAAAATTATTAGCTTCAAGAATTATAGAGTTAATAATCTTAAATAAAAGGACTCACAAAAAATAAAATATGAACACAAAATAGAAATAAATACAAATATCTAAAGAAGAAAAAGCTTAATAGATACATTATGAACAATATCATGAATAAGCAATAAAATGCAAAATATACCAGATACCAGAATTTATATACCAAAATGCATAAACTATGTCTAAATAAGAATACCAAATCTTTGCAAGAGTAGTGCAAAGAGAGCTATCATGCTTTGCCTATGGGAATACAGGTGTTAGAGTACTACAAATTTCCTTGGAATTGCCTATCAACGTTTCTTTAAAATATCCTTTTACTCAATATTTCTGTGCTAAGAATCAATTTCGCCTTTACCGCCATAATCTGAAAGATTCAGATAAAAGACGTGTGTGCAAGTATGTTCATGATGCCATCATTTATGGGCTGTGAATTAGAAATGGCCTCCATTGCTGGGTGTGGAGGCTCATGCCTGCAATGCCAGCTACTCGGGAGGTTCAGGCACAAGATCGAGGCCCTGTGCTCCAGCCTGGGCCACAGAACAAGACTCCGTCTAAGCAAAAAGAAAAGAAAATATAGGCCAGGTGCGGTGGCTCATGCCTGTAATCCCAGCACTTTGGGAGGCCAGGGCTGGAAGATCACCTGAGGTCAGGAATTCGAGATCAGCCCTCCTTACACGATGAAAACCCCTCTCTACTAAAAATATAAAAATTAGCCAAGCGTGGTTGCACCTGCCTGTAATTCCAGCTAATCAGGAGGCTGAGGCAGGAGAATCACTTGAATGCAGGAGGCGCAGGTTGCAGAGAGCCGAGATCACACCACTGCTCTCCAGCCTGGGTGAGAGAGCCAGACGCCATCTCAAAAAAAAACGAAAAAAGGAAGAAACTTCTGGCTGTGCAGCAGCAGGAGGAGGCCCTAGAACTCACGCTCTGGGACGAGCTTCTCGAGTTCCTCCCAGATGCCCCGACGTTCATCGCGAATTTTCTTTTTTCTGGGAAGAAGATGAAATCGGCTGTAACAGTTGTTATACATTCTGTTTCACCAAGATCTCTGCGTCATTTCACCAACACACAGGTTAGACTGGGGAAAGAAACACCAATGCTCCCTCCTGGCTTAAAGTCAATTGTCTGAAGACCATATATGCTTTATATTTACGTTGTTGGTTAAGAGTTTTAAAATCTTTCACTGAAGTTTCAATATGATGGTGAAGATAAGAGGTAGCAGGATGGACTAGAAAAAATATGAGAATCTTAAAAGGGTCTTCTACATACTCCTTGAACCAATGATAAAAGAATTAGTAAATTTTTGTTATTTTTTCTTATTTTAAAGCAAAAACAGTATGAATTATTGTCTTTAAGGTTTAAATGAATTTTTTTAGATGAAAGTTCTTTCTCTAGTTTTCATTAAAAATAAGCAAATGGCACAGCAGCTGCTGGCTTACACATTGGTGATGAATTAATTAATAAATATATGTAACATTGAGGAAAATAAGTTCTTCCTCTGAAATACTAATGATGAAAACAAAATTTGGTCACACATGGTGGCTCAGGCCTGTAATCCCAGTTCTTTGAGAGGCTGAAGGCAGGTGGATCACAAGGTCCGGAGTTCAAGACCAGCCTGTCCAACATGGTGAAACCCCATCGCTACTGAAAAAAAAAAAAAATACAGAAACAATTAGCTGGTTAGGGTGGCGTGTTCCTGTAATCCCAGCTACTCAAGAGGTTGAGGCAAGAGAATTGCTTGAACTGGGACCCAAGAGGCGGAGGTTGCAGTAAGCCAAAATCGGGCCGCTACAGCCCAGCCTGGGCAACAGAACGAGACTCCATCTGAAAAAAAAAAAAAAAAAAAAGGAAAAAAGAAAAGAAAAAGAAAGAAAACTTTCCCCCTGCTAGGTAGCTTAAATATCTTTCCTTATGTCATTTGAAATAATTAGGAGAATCTCAAAGTATTTGTGAATGGGCTCGTGTTACAAAGTTTCATATCTTAATTTGTCTTTTCCATTTGGGGATAATATTAAGCTCCTCACTACCTACAACCAATATTTATGATTTTCCTTCATTTCCCCAAGGTTCCACTGCTGGATTGCATCCCAGAGCCTTAAGGGAGATCGATCTTTACATGGCATCAGCAGGATATATGTTAATGAGAAGGAGCCTGTGTTGCTGGGGCCATTTAAATCCCAAGAGACCATCCCCAATTCCCCCAATTCGGGGACCATCCTGGTCCTAGACCACGATTTCCAAGGGGCACCTGCACACCTGGCTGCTCGGAGCCTCCTCTGGAGTCACCAGGTGCATGAACGTGGAATTCCAAGGTCATCGTACTCTGTGGCCAGTGGCGTGGGTCCACGCGAGGGTTTTTCTGGATGTGTCCTTGCACTGGATGGTGCAGTCTGCTCCGTCGGGAGTCTGCTGGCCAGTCTCCGGCTGTCATGTGTCCTCACGCCGCAGGCAGCACTCCCACCTTTCCGGCTGGACAAGCAAGGGTGCTGCATGGAGCTTGCGAGGGTGCCTGTGGTCCAGGCACACAGTTCCGGAGCCCCTTTCACTCTCAACATTGACCGGGTTTGCAGATTTCTACTAGTTTAGAACTTTTTACATTATTTACATTGCTTGTGGTTTATGTCGAAATTGTGTGCTTACGATTAACTTCACAACATATATACTGTAAATATTGTATCCCTGGTTTTAAAAAGTGATGGGAAGATATTCATTTGAGCCGTAATCCTTCGAATAGCCGGTTATTTTTATGACTTTTTAAAATCTCCTTTCTAGTTTGGATTACACTTGAGTTTACAGTTTCTTTCCTGGCATTTCTTCCTGTCTCCCTAAGCTTCCTTCTTGGATATTTTTATTCTTTCCAAAGCCCTTTTGCTAGAAGTTCCTCGGTTGTGGGTCTGCTGCAGGAACTTCCCTCAGGCTCTTTTTATCTGAAAGTATCATTGTTTACTCTTCTTGAAAGATATATTTTTGCTGGGTATGAATCTAAGTTTAGTTTTGGGGTTTGGGGTTTTTTTTTAGCACTTTGAAGATGTTCTTTCCTTCTGTCTTCTGAGCTCCTCTTTTGTGGCTGAGAAGCTGGCTGTCAGTCAGTCCTTAGTAGATGTAAATGATCCGCCTTCCTGCCGTATGAAGATCCTTATTTTTTTCTTTCTTCCACAGAATCACAGTAACACACTGTGGTGTCTCCTTCCCTTTGTTGGAGTTTGTGCCTGTGACCGGTGTCCCTGTTCAGCTCAAGTGACGCTTTCGTCCTCCTGGATTCAGTCCTTCCGTTAGGAAGCTTTGCTAGGTTCATGTTCCACGTTTCTGTTAAATTCTCTAAGACTGAACCTTCTCCAACTTTCTATCTCTGTTATGGTCTGAATAATTTCTTCAGATTTATCTCATTCTTCAGAAATTCTCCCTTCATGTGATCTTAATCTAGTAACTCAACTTATAATTTATTACTTATTGCCTCTCAACTATTAATTCTTAACCTAATATACTATGTATCTAAAAAGATAAACAGGAAAACAGAATTGTCTCTAAGAATTCAGACAAAGCAGTTGGCAAAATGTATCACTTATTTAAGCTTAAAACACTCAGTAAGAAGAAATGGACAGTATTACTGTTACATGTGCCATTTTTCACAAATATATATTGACTTACAAATATAAACATTATAAATAACATACGTATCTTATTTTCAAAAATCATATCCTGGTTGTAGATTGGTCACTGTTAATCTGAGACAGTTGTACATTGCACATTATATATACACATATGTTAGAATAATCCATTATATGCATTTGTATATTAAAATAATGTTTATATTTGTATTTTAGTGTATTTACATAAATATTAGTATGTATGTTAAGCGTTTCCTGAGTGTAAATGCACACGGAAAGGCCACCTTCCACCCCCAGCTCCACCGTGCCCGGCTCTCTGCTCTGTCCTTCTCGATGTCCAGCCGCTTGCGTCTGTGCCCCTGTGCTCCCGGGTTCTTATGGGCACAGGAGTGGGGCAGCTTGGCA
Source organism: Plecturocebus donacophilus (assembly GCA_004027715.1). Taxonomy (NCBI): domain Eukaryota; kingdom Metazoa; phylum Chordata; class Mammalia; order Primates; family Pitheciidae; genus Plecturocebus; species Plecturocebus donacophilus. The sequence goes on from PVKP010030201.1 coordinate 23,231, forward strand.
GGCCAGAGGGGTCTTGGAAAATGCAAAACAGGGTGCCTGTTCTCACTTAGGCCCGTGGGCACAGGATGGAGCCCTAGCCAGGGACCTTGCCCTTCTCTGCCCAGTACCTCGCTGCCCCTCACATGTCAACATCTCCCTAAAATGTTCAAAACCACGCTGTGCCCCGGCCACTTTGGGTCCCCTGAGGGCTGTGTCACGGGCCATGGTCACTCACGCTCGGCTCAGAATAAATCTTTACATGTGTTTAAAGAGCTTGACTCTTTTCGTCGACACTAATACGTGCTTTTTGCCCGTTGATATTGAAGCTGTTTTGTGATTTGAAGCTAATGTATCTGTTGGTTATCTTTCTTCCATTTATTATAATTCTTATTAATACAAAAGTGAAGAAGACAGTGAGATAAGTCTCACAGGTCTATGACCCACCGTCAGCGAGGAGCAGCCATTCTGCCGCGGCTGTGGAATGGAGTAAGTGTCAGCCACGTCAAGAGCAGTGGGTGTGCCCAGGCACGGTGGCTCAAGCCTGTAACCCCAGAACTTTGGGAGGCCAAGGCAGGCTGATCACTTGAGGTCAGGAGTTTGAGACCAGCCCAGCCACCATGGTGAACTCCCCATTTTTGCTAAAAATGCAAAATGTAGGCAGGTGTGGTGGTGTGCACCTGTAGTCCCAGCTACTAGGCAGGCTGAGGCAAGAGAATCAGTTGAACCCGGGAGTCACAGGCTGCAGTGAGCCGAGACTGCACCAGTGCATCCCAGCCTGGGCGACACAGCGAGACTCAGTCTCAAAATAAATAAATGAATGATAACAAAGCCTTGGCGAGCTTTGCTCTGGTTACCCTTCCATGCCCTGTGTGTTCCTTGCTTTGCTTTCCCTCTGTGGCTCAGCCAGTGATGCGACTGTGGTCGCTGGATGCAGGCATAGGCCACACCTTGAATACCCGGGTAAACATCTGCGTGAAGAAGCGCGTCACACCGGGGTACAGAAGAGGATTCCGTCTAACGGACGGTGGGCTCCGGGGAGCCCATGCCTGCCTCGTCGTTTAACTGTCTTCCTGCCCGGGGACAGCCTGTGCACACGGGTGCTGCAGCCGGGGGAACTGAAACGCAGCCTGCTCTTCTCTCTGACACTCGGCTCCCAGGAACATCGATGGATCTGGCCTGATTAACCACTTACGAGATGTTGGAAAAATCACTCAACACGTTTTTTTGTGCAAGATTGCTCTATTTGAAAACGCTCAACTTCCCATTACCATGGAAACCATAAAGATTCTACTGCGAATTACAGTCTGAGATTTTTACTTGGCTGGTTGTGTATGATTAACTTTTGTCATATCATATATTTTGATACACCAGAGAGGGCTGCTGTAATACTAAGAAGCCCAACTGTATTCTATTTTAAAAGGTGTGAACCCCACCATGATCTCCGGGAGACCTTAGTTCTTGTTCTAACTTAACTACAGCTGCATGGGTCAGAAAAGGGGGCCTTTTCTTGGCCTAGACATCCTTGGTCTCAGTGGTGGCTGCAGAGAAGTGGTACAAGAATTACCTGAAGTCTGGCTGGGCCAGACTCATGCCTGTAATTCAGCAGTTTGGGAGGCCAAGGCAGGTAGATGACTTGAGGTCAGGAGTTCAAGACCAGCCTGGCCAACAATGGTGAAACCCCATCTCTGCTAAAAATACAAAAATTAGCCAGGCCTGGTGGCGCACGCCTGTAATCCCAGCTACTCTGGAGGCTGAGGCGGGAGAATCACTTGAACCTGGGAGGGAGAGGCTGCAGTGAGCTGATATTACACCACTGCACTCCAGCCTGGGCAGCAGAGCAAGACTTTGTCTCAAAAAAAAAAAAAAAAAAGTTCTTTCCAACACAAAAATTCTGTGAATTAATAATTGTTGTAATTGTCTTCTCTTTCAGATTAAGAATACAAGCAATAGTAATGTCTGAGCACTTTGAAGTAAACGATTCCATCTCTGAAGCCTAAACACCCTTCTCAATCAGGTTGATTGACGTTGTAGGGAATACGAAAGAAGCTTTCAAGTAGTTGGACCAATAGACAAGTGAAGTCAACAGCACTGAACCTGTTACTAGCGTAATACTAGCAATAGTAATAATGATAATAATAAAAATTACTAGTCTAAGTGACTGCTGTGCCAGGCACTGCGCTTATTATAGTATTTGATGAAAATGACCTTTGACAGGCCGTTATTCACATCTGTTCTCATAAGGAAAAGGAGTTTCAAAAAATTAAATGGCCAGCCCATGACCTCTGAGGGAGTAAGTGGCAAATGGGTGTGAAATCCTCCTGCTTTTCACAGCCTTTGCCCTGCTATTTCTCCATCCAATCCTGCCTTTTCCACTATGAGATACCCTTGTTTCTGAGAGCCACACTTTACTTCCACTGACCTTTTCTTAAATTATTGTCCCTCAATTTTTTGATAACTATGATTAAGTTTGGCAATATTCTGATGAAAAAATTACAAATGATATTGAAAGCTCATATTTCCAACTTTTCCATTCATTGCACATGGCAAAAAATAATAATCCAAAGCAAGATGTCTCCTTCCGAAAATGATCTTAAAATATCAAGAATTGTCTGTGAAATATGGCATGAAAACAAAGTGTCAGAGGCATCTCAGAGGATACTAGTAAAATAGCTCTATCCCCAGCAGCAAATCCAAACAGCTCTGCAGCAAACCCACTCCTTGCAGCCTCCCTCGGAGGAGGAAAGAATTCAGCTGAGGGGCAGATGTACATTTAAGGCAGAGGGAGAGAAGGGCAAGTTTTAGAAGAGAAGTGAGAGTTTGTTAAAAAGTTTTAGAGCAGGAACAAAAGGAAGTAAGTACACTTGGAAGAGGGCCGAGCAGGCGACTTGGGAGATCTAAGTGCTCCATGCAACCCTTGACTTGGGATTTTCTGTGTTGGCATGGTTCTGGGATTTGCATTTCTTCTCCCCTGATTCTTCCCTGGGGGTGTGCTGTCCGCATCACAGTGGCCTGCTAGCACTCGGGAGGGGCCATGGCACAGTGTGGTCACTGGAGTTGTGCACGTGCTCACTTGAGGTGTTCTTCCCTTACCAGCTGAGCTTCCTAGAAGACGGTCATAGACTTATTAAGCTCCGCCGTTTTGCCTCTGAGTGCACATGCTTGAGCCTGCTCACCCAGCTCCTGAGCCTTATCGGGAAGCTGCTCATCACCAGCTTCAGGTGTTTCCTATGGGGAGATGGCCTTTCCCTGGCACTGACTGTGATCAATTACTGTTTTAGAGAGACAGTTTAACAACTGCCTGACCATCACCTGATGGTCACGTGGCAATCCTGGGTGGGGACTGCTTCCCTGCTCATGTCTGCCGAGCTCTCTACTCTAAGGAGACCGTCAGGGTGTTTCCACGGAGAGTTGGTGTGGAGAGAGGGATAGGATAGGGATATGCTAGACTGAAGCACGTATCTCGGTCTGAAGGACAGGTAAGGATTAGTCAGACACAACACAGGCATCCAAGTAAAGAAGTGACCTGGACCACAATGGTGATCACTGGCACCCTCCCTTTGCAGGGCACCCAGCACAGGCAGGCGCCATGGCCACACGTGCACTCTTCCAATGCTCACCATGCTTAGATTCCCAGCCCTGATCCCAGGACACCCCTGCTCCATGTTGCAGAGTTTCCCAATGTCACATGAACTCGCCAGGACCGGGTTCTGAGCCCAGGTCTGATTCCAAAGCCCTTCCTAGGAACAGAAAAAGGAGGGAAAGCAAACCTGGGAGCAGCCCAGGGACATGAACTGCACATTGTATTGCTTTGTAAACATTTCTACTGCGGGTGTCACGAAGGCCCAGCACGGCCTCCATTCAGAAAAGCTGCCAGGTGGCACTTCATGGGTTACCTCGCCGGATCCAGCTGGGAAGGAACAACTTAATCAAAGAAGAGAAGGCTGATGACTCCGAGGGCACCCAGCTCCACATCACAGCCAGCACGCTGGCCAAAAGCCCCAGCATGCAGGAGCACACTGTCTCGCTGGACAAAGCATGTGGACAGGCGCTCTTTGGCAGGGCACCCCGCTGACCCCTCTCAGAATTGCCCTGTATCAAGAAGAGCCCAGGAGGTCGGACTCATGGAAGGGCTACATCCCTCTCAGGAGAAGGGACTCTGCAAAGTGACTTGGCTGTGGAGACCCCACGACTATCGCCTCAATGGGCCCCCCCTCCCATACCCTTCTTTTCTTAAGTTCTGCACCCTTCACAGGTCCTCCTATGAGTCCCGTTCCATACGCTGCTTCTAGGGCACCCAACCCAATGCCACCCCCAAGGTAACTCACATGCTGGAAGGGGTGTGCAGCCTACACAGAACTTGGAAGGTACCCAGGCAGACTGAGGATCCTCATGCTCACTCTCTACGGACAGGGCCAGCTTTAGCCCAGACTTGGTCCTGGGGAGCAGCCATGGTTGAAAAGCCCAGGCCCTCTGTGTTACTGGAAAACTCAGTGCAAAGAGCCACCTCCCCCATAACTCAGGGAGGATCGTGGACAATCCCCGTATTGACCTAGAACCAGGCCAGACATAGAGCCTCCAAATTCCCCTTCTCTGCCTGTGGACACTGTGCTGAACACTGTCTCCACAGCCAGCCAGGACAAAACACCGGACGCTGATGTGACCAGACCACAGTAGGCCCAGGCTCTGTCCTCCCTGGGCCCTGGGCTTTGACAGGTCCTTGGACTTAACAAGCATCAGAGTTAGGAACAACCTCCCATAGCCCCTCAGAGGGGATGGAGAGACTCGGCCCATCTCAATAGTCAACTTCCGCACCCACCTGTGACCTCAGGGTCACCCTCCACACTCACCTGTGACCTCAGGATCACCACCTGCACTCACCTGTGACCACAGGGTCACCTTCCACACTTACCTATGACCTCTAGGGTCACCCTCCACACTCACCTGTGACTTCAGGGTCACCTTCCACACTTA
>PVKP010030202.1:0-28176 GCA_004027715.1 Plecturocebus donacophilus
GGGCGGAGACCAGAGGCTGGGCTGCTTTCAGCATCCCCTGCATCGTGTTTTCACTGCGCAGCTTCGGGATCTGATCCCTCCCAAGGCTTCCTGCAGGCAGATGAAGAGCAGAACCTTGTTTTGGAGCCAAATAGAAAATTATTTTTGGAGACTCAGGGCAGAAGTTTACCTCTAGTGCCCTGCAGACTTCATCTGCTGGCGGCCAAGGTCCTCCTTCTGAAGCCTAAATAAAAGTAGCTGAAGCTGGTCCAGCCTCCGCAGCTGAGGCGCTGACAGCGACGGGAATGTGGGTGGAGATGCTCCGGAAGAGGGCTAGGGGCTGTGGCTCCAGGCGAGGCCTATTGAAGTGTTAACAGGCCCATCTGGAGGTGAGAGAATTAGCCCCATGGGGCAGCCACATGTAAAAAGCCTGGGAGTTGAGAAAGGGCTGCCCTGGCGTAGGCGGGATGGGAGAGCTCCGGATGCTGAGCTGAGTGGGGAGACGCACATTCTGGACCTTGTCTGGCGCGGGCAGCAGGGAGCCCTGGCACCACACTCAGATGCTGGCTCTCCCCGCTCCCCTCGAGGCCTTGGTGAGCTCCCAGATGGCCGTCTCCGCAGACCCTGCAGGGCAGGTGGCAGGAGGGTGATACTGAGATCCGTGCCTCTTTCAGCAAGCAGTGGAGACAGGAGAAAGCTACTTTGGCCACAGGGGCAGGGACGGGGCAGGTGTGAGCCGGCAGCTCCACAGGGAGACTGCAGGCAGAGAGGAGGCTGAAGGACCCTGTGGGCCGTGTAGGTCGATAGCCCACTGTGCGAGACACTGTGCTCCCTCCTCATCCACTCCGACCCAAGCTCTGGGAAGCCTGGTCTGCAGGGGAAGGCTGGGAGAGCCAGCCTGTGGAGCCCCAGCCCTGCAGGGCACCTGGCCAGCCCAAGCCAGCTTCATTCATTCCTCCACCCCACAAGTCCCTGCTGAGTAGTAAAGCAAACAGGCAAAAATCCCTCCTCTGAAGGAGTCTACATTCTAGTGAAGGGAGAAATACATTAAACAAAATAAACAAAGAATGACATCGGTGCTAAGCGCCACAGAGAAAAATACAACAGAATTGGGGGTAGGGATTGGAATGAGCAGGAATACCACTTTCTATTGCGTGGGCAGAAAAATCCCGCTGGATAGATATGACCAGTGGAAATTAAGAGAGGGAGGGAGTCTTGGTGGCATCTATGGGAAGCGGCCTTCCACTCAGCAGTGGTGCAAAGGCCCCGCCAGGATCGTCCCAGACTAACAGACAGATCAGGGCTGGAGTGCAAGAGGGCAGTGAGCGAGAGGGAGGTGGGCGCGGGGAGGGAGGTGGCTTTCTGGGCCATGGAAAGGATTTTGGCTTCCACTCTGAGTGGAAGAGGAACCTCCAGAGGGTTTGAGCAGAAAGGTGTGACCTGACTCCGGTTTTAACAGGAGAGCAGACAGCAGGGGCAAAGGGCAGGCGCCAGGGATGCTGTGAGAAAGCCACTGTCATCTCCAAGCAAAAGATGACACTGGCCGGATTGTGGATATATTTAGACAGCAGAGCTGACAAGATTTGCTGACAGGTTGGATTCAGGATGTATTCCAGTTATCTATTGCTATACAACAAACTACCCCTAGCCCTTGGTGGCTTAAAACGACCACAGGCATTTGTTTTGCTCATGAATCTGCAAGATTCGGACAGGGCTCAGCAGGGAAGGCTCCTCTCTGCACCACATGATGTCACAGGGGTGGCCTGGGAGGCCACTTGCAGAGTGGGTCCCGTACAGCTGGTGGGCGCATGCTGACAGTTGCACCGCACCTGGGCCTGGCCCATCCACCCGAGGCCTCGGCCCTTCCTTGTGTGGGTCTCTCCTGGAGCTCCTGGGTTCCAAGAGCAAGCGTCTCAGGAAGCCAAGGCAGAAGCTCCGGGGCTGCTTCCCATCTAGCCTCGGAAATCCCAGAACATCACTTCTGCTGCCTTCTATTGGTCAAGTGAGCTGCCAAGGCCAGCCCTGATCAAGGGGAGAGGAATTAGACCCCATCATCTCTCAGTGGGGGGAGATCAAAGAACCTGTAGCCATCTTTATGCTGCCACACAGTGTGAAAGAGGTGAGGTGGGGGTGACTCCAGGATTCTTGGCTGGAGCCACTTCGTCCTGGCATATGCCACTAGTGAGGCGCCTGCTTCTTGCTCACCCTGCCCTCCTTGCCCTTGGGTGGGTGGCCAGGCCAAGCCCCCGAGCTATGGGCCTCCTCCAAGGAGGAGGTCCTTTCCCTCACAGGTCTTGTTTCTTCCTGCCAAATAAACGGTTTGAATGGGAATACAGCTGTCCCTTCTAGCCCCAGGACACCAGCCACAGGGCTAGGAGCAGCCTTCCCTATGGGGCCCAGGAGACCAATGCCACTCTCCTCCCAGGAGCTACTGTTAGACCCTCGGGTGGGAGTCCTGAGACAGGGCTGGGGTGGCTGGCTGGGAGGCACCACAGACAGGGGCCTGGCCTGCAGATCTTCCCCTCGGTATCCTGCCTCTGCCTCGGGGCCAGCCACCAGTGTGTCCTACTACACGCAGGAAAGAGGTGGACAGGCCCTGCCCATGAATGCCAGGTTCTGGTTTCCAAGACTTTATCTCTCAGAGCATGGCCAGGAATCAGGAGACCCACAGGCAATCAGCCGAGCAAGTGCCCACTGTGGCCCCACTCTGAGCCAGGCAGCCTGGGTGGGGGACTCTGACATGCTTTTCTGGAAGCAAAAGAGGGCAGAAGAGGGGGGTTGCTGCCCATGCTGTGAGCACATGGCTCCACCCAGCTTGGCTCCATCACCCTGACACAAGGGAGATGGCTGAGGGGTGTACGTCTCCCTCCTGCGGGCAAGACTAGCAGAACACGGACTCCTCACCCTGAAGAAGACTGTAGCATGAACTCTCATGTGCCCATGAATTTCCTGGTGGGGGCAGGGGGGTGTCCTTAAAATACTGAAGCTGACTCGAAGGTTCTGCATATCTACCCGATCCCCAGGTGATGCCAATGCTGCTGGGCCACGGCAAGGGGCTGGTCTAGCCAGACCTGCTGCTTCCCAGGGGCCACACCAGGGGACTGCAATACAGCCAGCCTGGCTAGAGGGACCACTGTCCAGCCCCTCATCTCACAGAGGAGATGGACAGCAGCTGTGGGATGCCAGGCCCCTACAATGCCACCCTCACCAGCTGGGCTCCGGAGCTAGAACGCCCAGGTGGACGGGCTCTGTGGCCTTGGGCAAGTTCCTTTGTCTCTCTGGGTCTCTTCGCTCAACTGCAAAATGGAAAGAAGCTGGAAAGTGGGAGAGAAGCAAGGGTCAGAAGAAAGGGGAGAGGAGGGTTGGGAAAGCGTGTTGTGCAGGAGACCCGGGGATCATTGGAAAGGAGGTGAAGGGAGGAGGGGACAGACAAAGAAGGGAGGGGGGAGGCGGCAGGACCAAGGGAGGCAGTCAGGGAACCTTGAAGACAAGGGGACCCAGCCAGTCAGAGCCGTGGGATCGTGGGAGAAGGAGAGAGTGAGGACCAGGGAGGGGCCTGGGTGCCATGGAGGAGGTGGGCGGGGAGGGTGGGCCCGGGGGCTGCAGCGCTCTCTCTTCATCCCAGGCTCTCGGATATCAGGGAGAAATGAGATTCTAGCGGCAACCCTTCTGGGAAACATCCTGCCTTTTCATTTCTGGGGAGTAAGTAGAGAAATGACTGGAGGAGGCGCCACCACGTTATGATTATTATTTGGCAATTACAGCAAAAACGTCTCCACTCGGAGCTTAAAGCCCATCAGGATGGTTATGTAATGGCTGGCCGCCTTCATCAGGCGCAGCGCCCTCAAGCCTTCCCCCCCAGGGCTGTATTTCACCCTGGGGCCCTGCGGCCCAGACACGCCCGCAGTCCTGCAGTGAGCTGCAGGGTGGAGGCAAAACACCCGCTACTGGGCATCTCTCTGGCAAGCCTGGCCCTCGTTCCACCCGGCTCCATGACACAGCCCCAAGAGTAGACACTGAGGCACAGGAGACTTCTCAGCCCCTTTCTGGACCACCAGATCCCTCATTTGTACTGGCTTTCCCCACCCACGCAGGGGCTTCCTGGGACCGGAGTTGACCCTGGGCTTGCGGAACAACAGTTTCAGGGCCTCCTTGAAGAAGAGAGAAATGGAGATCCGTGCCTTCCTGTAGTCCACTCCTCCAATGAAAACATTCTCTTTCGATTTTTGTCTGAAACAGTTCTTTGTTGTCTAAGACTAGGAGGGAACAGAGGGGAGAGGGCAGTGGCAGTGGGAGGGGCCAGGGCCCTTGCAGGGAACAGAGGAGTGACGTCAACATGCTGCCAAGGGTAGAGGCTGTCATCACCGGCCTTTACAAGGCGCATGGAAGTGAGGTGCAGGGTTACACAGGGTGCCGTTCATAAGGGCCCAAACCCGGCAGTGCCTCCTGAGCTCAGCCCAGGGGTTGGGGTGGCCCATGCCCTCCTCCAAGGGGGAGCAGCCACTGCCACCCTTGGTGTACATTGGAACTTAACCTGGAGTGGCCTCTCCCTCCCGTGCAGTTGTGACTTCACTCATCCCTCAAGGCCCAGCACAGATGCCACCTCCTCTCGGAAGCCTGCTCTGAGCCTTCCAGCCCAGGTCTCCCACCTTCCCGGCACTGCCCGAAGCCAGCTCAGAAACGACCTCCTGTGGTGGAAGAAGCCCTCCACGCCCTCTGAATGTCTGGCCTCCTTCTCCAAACACACTGAAAGCTCCTTACGGGCAGAGCGGCCTCGTCCTGGCTCCTGTGAAGAGCCCTTGGCAGGTCCCTCTGTCCGTTTCACAGAAGGAGCCTCACAACTCAGCGCTTCGCACCCGGCCCCCTGCCCTCAGCACCCAGAGCCACTGCCTCACTCCCCTTCCCAGCCCTTGGTCCCCCCGGCACTACATACTTCAGCTGTTTTGGTTTATTGTCGGTTTCTCCTGACTCTAGTGTAAACTCCGTTGGGGTGACTACTTTTGTCTTTTCTTCTCTGCGGTATCCCCAGCATCTGGAACAGCATCCAGCACAGAGTAGGTGCTTAGCAAATGTTCATTGCACTCAGCTCTTTACAGAGTGAATTATGCAGTAGAGTATTTTCTTGCCTTGATCCACACACGCAGCAACCGAGGGAGGTGATTCGTTCTGCACTGGAAAGCGCAGGGGAGGAGGGAGGTCTTTCCTACTGCTGTGGGGTCTTGCCCCTTTTCCTGGAATATCTGGAACTAGTAGCATCTCTCCATAGAATTCTCCTGATCCAGAGCATACGCCCTCAGAGAGCTCCAAGAACAAATATTTTTTGCTCACATCTTTATTTGAAGAGCATTCAGAGAACACCTGCCTTTCTGAGAGCAGTAAGTGACTCCACCAATGTCACCACTCAGCAAGTCAGTGGTCCAGCCAGAGACACCTGGGATGCCAGGCCAGGGCGCTGGCCATGCCCACACTGGCTCTCTCTGCCACCCGCTGAGGCTGAGAGAGGCAGAAGACCAGGAAATGGGCTGACTTTGGAATTTTGATCCAAAACTGAGGCTTGGGGCTCTAAGGAAGGCCTCAGGCCCAGGAGCTTCTGCACAAATAGAACTGGTTCTCAGGCTGGAAACTGGACCACCTGGGCCAGCGCTCTCACCTGGAGGCTTGTGAGCGCCTCACCTCCTGGGCCCGGGCATGGGGTTCAGTAGGAATCTGCATTCCTGACACATGCTGATGCTGCTGGAAGGAGGACCAGCTTTGAGAACCACTGGCTTAGAGAAAACACTGCCAGCTCTTCCTCGGCTTACACTGGGAATTAGACTGTGTGAGGGACTTTGCTTTTTATTTATCCTCTTAGGCATCATTACGAACATTTAAAAACCTCTAGGATTATTTTTGTAATAATTTTTAAAGTTTTAAAAGACAATGGACTATGCGTGCATGGTGCGAATGGCAATTATCTACTCAACCTAACAAGCATTTATTATGTGTCTACTGTGTGCAGGCCAAAATTTTCAATGAATAAGAGGCAGTCCCCATTGTCTAGACACAGATCCTTGATGGGGAGTGAGACTGATAACACAGCATTAATAGAAAGGAGAAGGAACCACGCTAGAGGTGTTTACAGATACAGTGGGGACACAGGTGGCAATTAATTCCACCTGAAGAGTCAGGAAAAGCAGCCAGAGGAAAGGTAGCATTTTTGCTCAGCCTTGAAGGACCCCAGCCAAGGAGAACAGCATGAACACAACCTGGAGAAAGGCAGGATCTGCATTTTTAAAGAACTGGACCAAAAACCTGGAATGTCGGGTAGCCTCAGTGATGGGGGTTGGAAGACACTGGAGGTGGGCCAGAAAGAGCAGGTGGTAGACAGGTGCTGAAAGTCCCTGTCTAAGTGGCTGTGACTTCACAGAAAGCCCTCAAAGTCCTGAAGCAGAAAGAGGAGCCGTCAGGCATTCAGAAGCAAGACTGAGGGTGGATGGGCTGGCAGGACGAGGATAAGGGAGGCTGGAGGCCAGGGAGAACACAGGTGCGGACATCGCAGAGAGGGGTGAGGGGGTCCTGGGTTGGGGACAGTGGAGCAGCAGCACTAGGAACAGACATTATTGACTCCTGGCCTGAGGGAGCAGGAGGAGAGGGAGGGGTCGATGCTCTGAGCTTCCCCGCTCAGCCACAGGGACGTGCCAGCACCAGGACCTGCATCATGTGGTCCCACCCTATTTCCCCAGCCACAGCTAAGTTTATATGGTTCATGGCTCTAGAGGCTGAGAAGTCCGATATCAAGGTGCTGGCATCTGGTGAGGGTCTCCATGCTGTGCCATCCCATAGCCAAAGAGGTAAGGACTAGAGGGCACAGAGAGCAAGAGTAAGAGGGGGCTGCCTTTATAACAAGCCCACTCCCAAAATAACTGTACCCGTCCTTCAATAGTGACATTAATCCATTCACGAGGGCAGAGCCTTCATGGCCTAAGCACCTCTTAAAGGTCCCACCTTTCAACACTGGTACGTTGGTGATTAAGTTTCCAACACATGAACTTTGGGGGACACATTGAAATCCTAGCAAGCAGCAACTCGCCTCAGGTCACATAGCCAGTTAGTGGTCCTGCAGGACCCCACATGCAGGCCTCTTTGTCCTGGGGAGGTGGCCAGGTTGGGCAGACCTCCATGTGGCAAAATCTCCCAGCCTATATGGGACACAGAGGACTGGCCCAGAAATGCTGACTCAGAGCCCCATGTGGACTTCTGCGGGCACCAGTCTACGAAGCCCGGCACTGCTGCTGCACCCCTCCTAGAAACTCCTTCCACTCCAGCCTGGGGTGGGGGTCAGGAGGTTAGCAGCACAGCAGTCTCACAGCCTCGGACAACCTTCCTGCTCCCACTTCCAGCTACCCCCATCTGGCCTGGAGGTGGGTGGGGGTGTTCTCTAAATCCTCCTTCCAGAGTGCCAGGCACAAGCTGCCCAGAAACGTGGGGAAAGAGGGAAAGTGGTGAGAAAAGAGCCTCTGCCGGTGCCAGGCCGGTGCCTGTAGACCTCTCCTTGGTGGCAGAGAGCCACAGCCATGTCACAATGGAAGTGACAGCAGTGACAGGGACCTAGTCTGATGCAGTGGGGTGCAGATGGATGGGAGCATGCTGCAGCGGAGGAGGACACAGACGCCCCTCCAGCTGGAGACTCCCCAGCTCAGGACCAACCCCGCTCAGGGCCAGCTCCTCTGTTTCCTGCCTCCTCTGAACCAAACTCTACTCTCCTTCCCCCACACACTCCGTCCTTCTTTCCTTTTCTCATCCCCCCATCCCTCTCCCGCCTCCCTCAGTTCTCCTGCTTCCCTGCCCCTCCCCACTCCCCCAGGGATGTTTTTCCTTTGGGTTAAGCACTTCCCTCCCGCTGTGTCCTCTTTGTAAGTCCCCCTGGGGAAGTCCTCAGGTTGTTTCAGTAACTTCCCTGGAAGAACACAAATGAGAATGCAAAATGGGGAGATGAGGAACATATCCCTCCATTCTCCCCTGTGGCCTCCTGAGCCCTGCCTTGGGACTGCAGCGACAGGAGAAGAAGCTAGAAAAAAGAAAGGGGAGGCTGGGAAACGGAGAAAGCGCCAGCACCTGCCCACAGAGAGGGGTGGGACGGGCAGGGGGAAAACTGGGCCGACCCCAAATCAACCCAAGAAGTGCCCAGAGCCCCACTCTGGCAGGGGCAGGGATCCGGGAGAGCCACCTTCCTCCACACCCCTGGCTCTCCCTTGAGCCTGAAGAATATGTATCACCTGCCTAATGGGGCACAGCAGGTGGAATGGGGTTACAAGGTGTCCATGAAGCCATTCCCCACCATGCACAGCAACCAGATGTGGCCAGTCTGTGGCAGGAACCGGTCCATGATCCCTGTCGCCACACCGTCCCCATCCTGGGGAGCCTGAGGTCACTGCTGTTCATTCCCCAAGGGCTGCTCTCAGCTGGCACGCCCAGCCAAAGATCCCCTATGTCGCACGCTGGCTGAACGTGGCCTGCAGACTGAACGTCCTGTCCCACACACTTGCACTGCCATTTTTCAGATGTCTAAAGATGCTCTTGTGATTAATAAAACACAAATGCATCCAAAATGTTGCTGAATCCATAGTGGATTTTTGTCATTGTGAATTTCCTACACAGTGACTGGTATTGAAAATGCAGTTCAAAGTTTTTATTTTCCAACAAAGTGATGCTGGGTTTTATTCTTTTTTGGTTTGCTTTTTAACATCTTTATTGTGGAGAATTTAAACACACACACGCACACACAAGCGCAGAGAACTGGGGAGCCCCAGACACCCCTCGCCGAGTATCAGCAGCCCTCAGCTCCCGGCTGGTCTCCATCCCAGCCACATCCCCTCCCTGGTTATTTTGAAGCAAACCCTGGACACCATATCATTTCCTATTTCAATCTTCTACTGTATATCTCTAAAAGATAAAGACTTTATTTATTATGATTATTTTTAGACGGAGTTTCGCTCTTGTTGCCCAGGCTGTAGTGCAATGGCATGATCTCCGCTCACCGCAACCTCCGCCTCCCGGGTTTTAAGGGATTCTCCTGCCTTAGCCTCCTGAGTAGCTGGGATTAGGACATGGGCCATCACGTCTGGCTAATTTTTGTATTTTTGGTAGAGATGGGGTTTCTTCATGTCAGTCAGGCTGATCTTGAACTCCTGACCTCAGGTGATCCACCCGCCTAAGATTCCCAAAGTGCTGGGATTACTTTGGGAATCCCAAAGTGAGCCATGGCACCTGACCTGGACTTTATTTTTAAACAGAGTCAAAATACCACTATCCCACTTCAAAAAAAAAATGCTTAATGGTAATTTTTTCACATCCAGTCAGTGTTCAAAGCAGTTGAGACTTTTTTGTCAACCATGGATCTTCATGCTTGAAAAGGCAGGGACCACTGGCCTGTGTGTCGCTCTCATTTGGTTGTAACTGTGCCTGCCTCTGATTCCGCACCCAGCCTTCTCCCATCATGGCAGGGTAGGAACAATCTTGGGTCAGAATCCGGGTCAGAATCCTCTTCCCTTTCAAACCCCGAGGAGAGAAGCAAGTCAGGGCCACTGCTGTGGGTTCCACAGGGCCGTTCCATAAACATGTGTTTGGTCTAACTGAGCTGCACTTCGATGGTGCAACACAGGTGTTGATCGAAGACCTCAGCCCAGAGCATAGTGAACAGCAGTGAGCATCCCACACCCAGCAGGAGCAGACACACAGGGAGAGAGGGTCCAGGTCCAGCACGGGGGTGGGGGCTGTCAGCTTCTCCCTCTAATTGTCCAGAATAAAGCCCACAGCCCCAGCTATTCAGCAGAAGGTCTTTGCCTGCCTGACCTCTGTGCCACTCCATCAGGTTCTGTGAAAAGCTGTGCCTAAACACCCTCCTCTCCACTCTGCATGTAAATGTCACCTCCTCCAGGAAGCCCTCCTGGAGCCCATCTACCATGAAAGGCCCACTGACCTTTAACTTCTGTAGCCTCTGGACTTTGGCTGGCCCACCCTTTACTGAGGTTGTGAATCATTTGCTTCCCCTCCTATGTAACTACGAGCCCCTGAAGGGCAGGGACCATGCCTTGTCCATCTCCATATTCCCCATGGAAAGCTCTCAGCAACTGCTTACAGCTGAACAAACGGCAGACCATCTTTCTACCTGGGGATGTGTCTTCCTTGCTGAGGTATTTCCATCCTTATTGATTTTTTCTACCCCTTTGATCATTTTCTTCCTTTTCAAGCCAGAGCTTCTCACCCACAAATCCATTCATTTTGCAAGCTCTTATTAAGCATCATTGTGTCCCAGGTGCAGGGCTACGCAGTCACTCCACTAATGGTGAGGCCGGCAGGTGCGGTAATATGAACAGTGTCACGCATGTGTAGGTATGGGTGCAGGTGGCTTCTCCAGACCCTCCACACATGGATTGGGTCCTGCGAACCCTGGGTTCACACAACCCCAGGCCTGGCTCTGCTTCCCATCTAGGTGGCAACTCAAACCTGAATCAGACGTGTGGTCCCATCCTTGGTGGAGATGACATTTAGGTTGAAGAAAGATTTTCACATCCATGTCTCACTCAATTCTCAGGTCAACCCAGGAAGTGAGGGATTGGGCAATACTAACATGCCCAGTCATCAGAAGATGAAAGTGAAACACAGAGGTTGTGCCTTGTCAAAGGGGCACACAGCACCGCAAGGAGGGAGAGCTCCTGGTCCTGAATCCAGCTTCAACATATTTCAGAGTCCATAAAGCTGGCCTCCAGGAGACCCCATGTCCACCAGGCTTGGTCTGGTCCCCTCCCAAGCCCTTTGTCATCACTCAGAAAACTCCCTCCTCCCCGTGTCTGGTGCTAAGAGAGTTGGGAGGGGCCTCCAAAGCTCCCAGCATGGCCTACCCCTTCCTTATATTAATATTACAGTTGAGGTAACCAAGTCAAGATGGGGAAACAATCACCTGAGGTTGGGAGTTCGAGACCAGCCTGATCAACATGAGTAAACCCCGTCTCTATGAAAAATACAAAATTAGTCAGGCATGGTGTCATATGCCTATAATCCCAGCTACTCAGGAGGCTGAGGCAGGAGAATCGCTTGAACCCAGGAGGCGGGGTTGTGGTGAGCCGAGATGATACCATTGCACTCCAGCCTGGGCAACAAGAGTGAAACTCTGTCTCAAAAAAAAAAAAAAAAAAAGATGGGGAAATGCCTCAGCATGAATTGAGCACCTACTAGACACACCAGGCTCTTGGCATCCATTGTCTATTTAACGCTCACCATGCCCCAGCAAGGCAGACCTTGGCCCCATGATCTACATGAAAAGGGGCTCCTGCGAAGCCAAGTCCCAATATTTTTGCAACTCATTGGCCAGAAATGGGAACCAACTTCTGTGTCAAAGCTGTCAGCACTTCTCTGATTCGTGTTGTGGAAAGACAGCTCTTCTGTTCTGAGAAAAATAATTTAGCAGATTTTTTTGTGTAAACGTGCAGCTAAACTCCTCTTTTGGACTGGAGAGGGTGGGTTTGATGAGAAGGACATGATTTTGGAGGCAATGTGGCCTCTCTGTCTCTCTCTCTCAGCTCAGCAGAGATTGGGAATCTGGATCCTGGGTCACAGGGTTAGGGCCAAAGGCACTCTCACTGTAGGTGTAAGTGGTCCCTTGGTATTGGTCCAACCCAAGGTGAGAGCCACCCAGCAGGAGAAGCACTGGAGAGGTGCCTGTGGAGGCAGGATCAGGGCACCTGCCAGCCAACTTTTCTTTACAGTGACTAAGCCTTAAGTAAAGCTTGTTTAAATCCCAGAGCCTGGTCTTTGCCAGGCTTTCCAAATTAAGGGAATTAGGCTGTGTCCAGCGTGGAAGGAAGGGGTTGAGGAGGAAAGAATTGACCTGAAAATGCCCACAGTGAAGAGGTGGCAGACAGAGACCAGGAGCAGCTGTCAGTGGGAGCAAGATGCTGGCAGAGCTGCCACCACGGATTTTGGGAGACGTGCAAGAATTCCTTGGGGATCTGCAGAACTGCTTTGGAAAGGAACCTGGAAAAGACTGGACTTGCCACACAGCAGTAATGGGAGGGGCTCAGAGTATCATCACACTGAAAATCGAATTCCCCATAGACTGGAGAAGCTGGACACATCTGGGTCACTACCGATGAGAAAACTGAGGCCCCTGAGGCCAGATACATCGCCCAAGACTCTCCTAAAGCCCCTGCTCTTCTGGCTGGAATAAGAAGGCAGCTCTCCTGCCTCAGCCCACCAGTTCCTCAGGAGAACCAGTTTCCCCCAGGCTGAGTGGCTGGTTGGCCCAGTTCCCTTGGTCACCATCTCCTTGCCTCTCAGTCAGAGGCTCCTCCACCACAAGAAGGCATGGAGTTCTTGGCGGGGCAGCCTGCCCTGACACATGTGTTTGCCCTCCACCTTGGCTCTGATTGACTTTTTACTTCCCTGCCTGTCCAAGCAATAATTAGGAGTCCTTTTTCCATATCAAGCAGCTGCTGTCATCGCCACTTCACAGCCCTCCTAATCACATTTCTCCTTCTTCTCTTCATCCTGGAGGCAGGTTTCTGACAAGTCCTGTTTCCATTCCCTG
This sequence comes from Plecturocebus donacophilus, assembly GCA_004027715.1. Taxonomy (NCBI): domain Eukaryota; kingdom Metazoa; phylum Chordata; class Mammalia; order Primates; family Pitheciidae; genus Plecturocebus; species Plecturocebus donacophilus. The sequence goes on from PVKP010030202.1 coordinate 12,545, forward strand.
CAAAAAAAAAAAAAAAAAAAAAAAAAAGGAGAAAGATGGAGATGGAGCCTGGAAAGGTGGGGATGGAGGTCGCAGGTCTGAGGTGGCTTTCTTAGAATATGAACAAGTCCAGCTCTGACTTCCAAGGCAGACTCAGCCTGGATGGAACAAAAGTCACATCCTGGAGAGGAACTAGGAGGGACCCTCATGACCCCATGGCCCCCAAACTTTCCTGTTCCTGATACCTGAATCTCCTCATTACAGATTTATCCTTTTGAATAGGGATTGTCAGAAATATAGATACTTTTGGGCCAGGCGTGGTGGCTCACGCCTGTAACCCCAGCACTTTGGGAGACCGAGGTAGGCAGATTTACCTGAGGTCAGGAGTTCAAAACCAGCCTGGCCAACATGGTGAAGCCCCATCTTCACTAAAAATACAAAAATTAGCCGGGTATGGTGGCATCCACCTGTAGTCCCAGCTACTCGGGAGGCTGAGGCACGAGAATCACTTGAACCCAGGAGGCAGAGGTTGCAGTGAGCCGAGATTGTGCCACTGTACTTCAACCTGTTTGACAGAGCTGGACTCTGTCTCAAAAATAAAAATAAAAAATACAGATACTCCTGGAGGGAGACATGTCAAACTCACAGAGTGATTTCTGGTGGCCCCGGTGCGGATCCTGTGTCCTCGCCCACTTCACTGCTCTGCAATGGAGCACAGTGCGCTGCCCCCGCAAACTACATTTCCCAGACGCCCTGCCTGCTGGCTTCCTGTCTGATTAGACCAATAGAAGCCACCGACTGGAGGCTGATTAGAGAGAGAAGAGGAGAAGCCAGGATATTTCTTCCCCCCTCCTCTGATCTGTGGTGTCTCTGCCAGTGGCTGGTTATTGGCCTCCAGAGTTTGTCCCTCCACAGTTCCAGTTCCACTTCCACTCTAGGAGGCCCCTGGGCAGCCGCTTCTCTGAGTCCCAGCTCCCACTGGGCAGCCCAGCTCCCAGGCGATCCCTGTTCCTCCAACCTCGGGTGGAGCAGGTTGCTGCCATTAGCAATCTTCAGGTCCTTCCCATCTCCTGCTCAGCTCCTCCAGCACCTCTGTAATTCTTTTTGCATATTATATTCCCTGGTTGAACTGCCTGGTGAAAGCTCTGTTTTCCTGCTTGGACTGTCACTGATAGAGCTTCTCACCATTAAAATATTCATCACAGAACTGTTGATGCTACCTCCCTTAACAAGTGTCTCTTCCTCTGTTTTCTCCAGTTCAGTAAACACCACCACCATCCACACCACACTCAAGTAGAAACCTAAACATCACCCTTGATTCTTTCATTACCAAATCTGCTTCCAAGTATATATTCTGAATTTTGGGTTTCCATCATCACCATCCTCCCTCCCCTGGCCTGCAGCCTCCCAATGGGGGTCCCCGCTTCTCTTGTTTCCTCCCACAGTCTGCTTTCCACATGGTACCCCGACCCAGACCATATCCTCTCCTCCCCATCTAACGTTCCTGAGCGGCATCTCCTTCAAACTACCCAGGATTAGTCAGGATGTGTGCACCCTGTGGTACACCCCCTGCTCCTCGCTATCTTAAGAAAAGAAATGGAGGGGCTCAGAAGTGATGACAGGCGACTCTAGATTTGGAAAACATTTCAAAGAGGCATTTATTGGTGGGAACAGCCTGAGCAGAATACCCCCATGATCTCCCCCATTATCACTGAGAAGGAGCCTTTTTTCCCATCTTTGGCCATTTGAGACTCAAAGTCCAGGGCAGTAGTGAGCAGTCGGCGAAGCCAGGTTATGTGGCAAATCCTAGCTGAGAGAGAGAGAGAGAAAGGATGAGTCCAGCCCCTCTGGCTCTCTCCTTCTGTGCCCAGCTGGGAGGAAGGGAGGCTACAGATGGTCGGGGCATGATAAGTGTCCTCATGTGGCCCTTGGGGCCTTATAGGATCGCTTCTCTCTCTCCTCCCCACAGCTTATCCACCCACCCCACCCCAACCCCGGGCCCACTCCACACCACATGGAATGTCAGTTTCTAGAACATGGCCAAACTCTTTCCTGCCTGTAGCTTCCCAGCAGGGCTGCTCCTAGTGGAGGAGTGGCGCCCGTGGCCCTGGCTGCCCACAGTCCTCTTGCTCACTCCACTGTTCCTGCTGGAGAGAGCAGTAGGGAGAGTGGGAGGGGCAGGCCTTGCCGCAGTTGGCTGTGTGGAGTGACCCTGATCCAGCCTTCGGGCCAGCACACGTGAGAACCCTCACTGTTGTCAGGGCTGCTTAGGGCTCTGGCTGTCCCCATCAAGGGAGTGTCCTCTGGTGCCAGCCACCATCACCCCAGGCCTGGGATCTGTGGTCAAGGGGCTTCTCCCAGAGCAGGGCTCACCTCACTGGGTGTGAAAATCCTGTCCCTCTGTGTCCCATCTCTCAAACGCATCCTCTCCTGCCTCCCCTAACCTCCTTTACCACCAACAACTGCAGAATTTCAGCAGAGAGCATAAGAAACAGGTGCTTGTCTTTGCCTTTGTTCTTTTAAGAAGAAAAACAATGAAGAGACAAACCCTAGGAAATCAAGTGGGGGGAAAATCCAATCCTGCCTTCTGAGGAAATGTTAAATCAGCGAATTGAAATGCCAACATGAAAGCAGGAAGGCTAGGGGAGCCTGTCACATCCCAGCCAGAGGGTGGGTGGTGGTGGGGTGGGGTGCAGCTGGGGAAGGGACCTCCAGCAGAACAGGCTGAGGCCCCAGAGTTCATACTCCGTGGCACCCCTTTGGCTCTTTCTGGCCACTGGGCTCTCATAGTCTCTTCCCTTCCAGGAGTACCATGTGGTTTAGGGAGAACACCCTTGCTTCAGCCTCTCCCATAGACAAAGTGTACTCAAGTCCCCTGCCCGGCCCATCATGGAGGAGAGTGCTCCCCCAGGTGGCCTCAGTGAGTTTGGCCTCCTTGGCTCCCCAGGATTGACCCCTCAGGCTGCACCTCCTGAGGGGAAGTGGCCCTGCTGCTCTCCGTTCCCCCCTCCCCTCCCCCCACCCAGGGAGTTAGCCCTTGAGGAGGGGACTGTTTCCTGGGCACCTACCGATGCTTAGCACCCTGGTCAGCACTTTTGGACCTTGGATCTGCTGGACACAGGAGGGTTCTGAGTGAAGCACACAGCAGGCAGTGAGGAAGGAAAAGGTGGCTGGGGTCTGCGAAAAGGGCCCATCAGGGGTAGGCACTCAGTACTAGGCTGTGGGATGGGGTGTGAAGGAGAGCGAAGGACACTTGGAGAGGAGAACAGCAACCAGGGAGGCAGCACAGAGACGGAGCAGGAGCTGCGGGAGGAAAAGGAGGCCAGGGCCCCCTCCCTGGTACCTGAGCTGGGCCCAGGCCTGAAGAGAGCATACAGAACCTCAGGGAAGGCAGCCTGGGGGCAGGAGGGTGAAGGGAAGCCCTGCTGCCCACTCCGCTTGGTTACTGCCATGCCCAGGCTGTTCAGTCCTCCAATGAGCCATCTCCTTCCCATGCAGCATTGGTCCGCGTGGTTCTGTGTAGAGCCAGCCTCTGTGGGAGCCTCCACACACTAAGCCAGCTGGGGGTCTTTTAGGAGTCCTTGGCCCTGTCATCATGAGCTTTTTTGGAAAAATACTGGGGGAACAAACCGGAAGCCTGTACCAATCTGACAAGGCCAGTGGCTGAGGGGAGGGCTGGGCTTGCCTTTTCAGGGCCCCCTCCCTGGGGAGCTAACAGCAAGCCCTCACTCACAGTGAGGGGCTGAGCCCGCCCACACTCCTCTCTCCAGCTTCCTGAATCTCTTGTTTTCCTGAGTACCCTTGAATGAGGGGTAATCATTCCAGAGACTCAGCAGGCGATGTTTGTCTGCCCTCAGGGAAAAGAGAAATATGTCCAAGTCTATCTGTTTAAATTATTCAGCCCTCCACGTTTCAAAGCTGCGTGAAGAGTGGCCAGGGCCATCAGCACCACGGACAGCACACTCAGGCCCAAGCGGCCACCAGGTGCCTGCAGGCTGGAAGCTTGGGAAGGGCTGGCTTCTAGACCTAAGAAAACCTCACTCTAAAGGCCCTGAGAAATGTCCCTTTGACTGCAGCTTGAAGGGACATCGGATAAGGAATGTCACTGCCGGGCCCAGTTGCCTGGTAATCAACCATTCTCAGTGCCCTGCATGGAAAGGCAATTAAGGCAAGAATTAAAAAGCCATCGCATCATTTAAAATCCAATAACACGGCTGGCCTGAAATGTGTCCCCAGTCTCTGGGGAGGGTGGAGGTGGGGTGTGAGAGATGCTGAGGGCCGAGGGATGCGACAGCGAGAGAAGAGAGAGGCAGAAGGGGAGAAGAGGATGCCATGGGCATGGAAGTTCCTGAGGCTGCACACCTTCCCACCACATGGCTGAAGTCTGCTCATCCACCCCTTCTTAAGAGCCCTTTTCGATGACTCTGGCCTTAAGGAGATCTGGTCCTTCATAGTTGGCTGCCCATGCTAAGTGCCGTCTCCTGGTATTCAGCATTGGTTCCTAGCTGTTCATCTTTCCTTTTTGAGCAGAACAAGTGCTCCTGCAGGGCTGAGCTGTGCTTACATCATCCGTGTACACATCCCCACCCAGTACCAAGCACAGAGCTCAACACTAGATAGTAGTTACTCACCACTCGCCAGTGGGTCCATTGCTGTGCCTTTTATGTACGGCTCTGAACTAAACAGAATCCTACCCCACTCTGCATCACCTCTCTGCAACCCAGCAAAGCCATCCCCCACATGAAAATAATGAAACTTGTGGTCCTCACAAGTCTGTGTGCTAAACACGAAGTGAGTGTGGCCATTTTCCGCTTTCATTTCCAGTGTCTAGAAAGGGTTCACGCACATTCCTTCACGTAAAAGCTCTGAATTTGCTTCTCCCTCCTGAGAGAGCCAGAGAATTCTTAATCTACTAAGATGATGTTAACCCTTTTCACATCAAATAAAGCCCTCCTGCACGTAATCTTCCTGTCACAAGCTGACTGCCTTGATGTGACTTAGAAGTGAGTAGGGATACTCCATTCCCTTTCATTTTCCAACCTCCCTAGTAAAACCTGAAAGCAGGAGGATTCAGGTTTGATTGGAGCTGTTCTTGCAATTTATGCCTTCTGTCCCTCGAGGGCTTACACGTGTCTATTTTAAATAAACTCCCCCTTTTTTCTCTCCTTTTTACAAAGAACAACTCAAATCTTCTCTAAGGGGAGCTTTACTTTCAGGTGGATTTCAGTTCTGACAGTCAAACATTCATGAGATAGGCCCTGGGTGAATAATGATTAAATGAATGATCTCTGTGATGGAGTCTTACTTGAGAGCTGGGGATATTCTCTCAAAGTCCTGCAGTGTTTTTGGCTGTAATTTCCTAATAACTTGGTTGCTCCTTCAAGAAAAATCTTATTCTAAGAAGTGGAGAAGGAAGAAAAGGGATAACTGCTGTCAGGGGAGGGAAGGGTGAGCTCTCATGCCCCCTGTCTTCAGAACTGCTTTGGGCAGCTCTTTCTCGTTTTAGATCTAGGTAAGAGGAGCTGAGGCTTGCCACTATCTAAACTGCTCTCTTCAAGTTCATCCTGCCTGTGTCCTGGACACTCACATGTGAACACGAGATCATGCCTCTGGCTCACCCTACTATCCTGCCTGAGATTTCGGGACCTGCCCGTTTGGTGTCTATCTTAGTTAGATGTGGCACACCAGAGACCACAGGGATTAGGAACGGAGGATTGTGGTCATTTATGGTGGCGGACCTGGTCTCTACTTAGCCAGACATCTGTGAAGGGCCTGGGGCCTGAGCTCCCCAGGGAATGGAAGGTGTGACTGGCCCCTTACACCGGATCTGACGAGCAAACAATTTCCCACTCAATTCCTGGGTGAACTCACCCTCCTCCACCAGACTGTCACACTTCCCCAGATCTCACCGAGCCACCCAGCCGTATCCCTGGAACCCATAGGAAACAGAATCCTCCCCTTTCTCCTGCCACTCCAGAGTGGACTGGTGGAAGGAGATCTGTGTGACTGCCACCCACAGCTGTCAATGGCAGAGGCTGCATGTGGCCTGCTGTTTCCATTTGCAGCCGCTGGCAGCCCCCCAAATCCAAAAGCCATCAGCCCTGCAGATGTGGGGAAGTCAACAACTGAGGTTTGCTGATGCAATGGAAGAAAAAAAAACTGGACGCTTGGGTCTTTTACCTGAATCCACCCTGAATAAAGCTGACATTTGAAGCAACTTTGGCTCCCGTCCCCGTGGCATAAAACCTCTACCAAGACTTTTTCCCTCTTAAACATGAAAGTGCAAACTTTTCTCAGCCACAGACTTCAGACTTCCTTAATCATTTATGAAAATGTGTCAGATGTCCCTGCCTCCTGTTCTAGTGCCTGGCGCCCTCAGGTCAGGGAGCCAGGAGCTGCCTGCCCTGCAGGGGTTGAAGAGAAAGAAGAGGCTTTGACTTACGAGAGGCCAACCCTTCCTTAGAATTAATTCATCACTTCCAAAGTGATCTGCTTTCTCTTCACACACATCCATCATTGCCATAAAAATATAAGTATATATATTTAAAACTCGATTAAAAGGAGATCTGGTACCACAAGCTTGATTCACAGAAGAAACAGGAAAAAAAAACAAATCCCACAGAAGTCCAGAGCATAGACCCTGCCCTTAGCACCCACACCCCGTCCTTGGAAAAAAAGTTATGTGAGCTCTTCTTGAAGTTTTATAGCAGCAGCTTTGGCGATAAACCCCCATAAATAGAAAGGAAACCCAGAAGCAAGTTGGTGACAGGGACATTTCTAGGAGTATTTTAACCCCCCAGAGAAATATTGACCAGGAAATCAGCAGGGATGCTATTATAAAACCCGGCTGAATCCCCAAGTTGTGTGCACACTGTCAATAGTCCATGAGGCTGAACCGAAAAGAAAAGCATTTTATTGGATTGTTTCGGATCCAGGTTGTCAGTGCGCATTGAATGGACTCAACAGGAAATTGGAGATGCAGGAATGTTAATTCAAGTAGCAGATGTAACACACAAACAAGAAGCTCGGCACATTGGAAATTAATTCTGGCCAGACCCTCTCTGTGTCAGTGTTTTCCTCTCCACTTGCAGTATGTCTGTATCATGGGGTTCTTGGCGTATGGTTTCTGTTGTGTATCATTTCTCAGTAAATCATTTGTGAGTTCTGAAAAAAAGACCCTGAGCCATAGAAGGAAAAGAATAAAAATACCCTGCAGGTCACCAAGGCCTGTGTCCCCTGGGCCAGGGCATAGTCGTTGCCCAAAATACATCTCTCAGTGTTTTGCTTGGCCCGGTTTTAAACGTCGTCACCGTCCACTCATATTTTTGCTTGTGAGTCCAGTCGCACATCCCTGGCTCTGTAAGGGGCATCGAGAACTTTAGATGCACAGGCTCAGCAGCAACTCTCCTCCTGCCCTCCCTCCCGCAGCTAGGTTCTTTGCCTCGCCTTGGCCTTTGCTTAACATGAGGGATGCACATTTAATTCTTACCAGCCTTCTGGGCAAGGCAACCTTTTGCAACCTTTCATTTTTCATTATTATTCCTTCAGCTTTGGCACTCCTGCAATCCTTAGGCTGTGTCGGCTCCTCTGAACTCTACCTTGGTCTGGCCACTGTCCTCTGGCTCTCTGAGGAACCCATCTGGAGAACAAGGCAGTGTTCAAGCTGCCGCGCCCCCAGGAGCCCCCAGGAACCCCCAAGAGCACCTTTTCTTCTTGGCTGGTCCCTCCCTCTCACCCATATCCTCCATCCTGAGTCCTCAGGGCCTTGGTGACATTTGTCCAGCAGCCCACCGGGCCATTTCCAGCACGTAGTTCTAGCTCCCGACGTCTTCTGGTATTAGATCCCTGTCCTCCCTGATGTTTGCTACATCTCCCAATTTAGTATCATCTGCAAATTTAATTAACATGCTGTTGCCTCCCTGTTCCAGACCATTAATGAAGATGTTATGGTAGTACCTGGCAAACAATATTTTCAAGGTCACGAGGAGAGGAGAGCTAAACTGCTAATACCTCTTCCCGCTGTGGGAGAAAAAGGCAATCAAGTGCTCACATGTGGTTTGAGCCATTTCCTCTGAGTTTTATCAACTTCCTTTCCCAGATTTGGATTAAGTTTCTACACCTCCCCTCTGCCTGGGTTGCTGCATATCCGTGGCAATTCCCACTTGGAAAATGAAGAACATCAGATCACACCTTCCTTTTATTTTTGTACAGTTTCTACCAGGAGAGAAACAGCCACTAATTGAGCATTTGTAGGGAGAGCCAAGGTACATGGTAAAGACAAAGTTGTGCTTATTAGGCTTGTTATCCACCCAGCTCCATTTCCAAAGCACTAACCGTGGCAGTGGAAAATGCCCAGTGAGGACCAACGCACAAAAGGGGGAGAAGGCGTATTCTGGGCGACACAGTTCCCAAAGGGCTGGCCCACATGGTCTGCAGCCCAGAGGATTGTGAGGGGAGGCCACTGCCTCCTAGCAGCTTGAGACCCCAAAGGAGACCCGGAGCCCCCTGTGAGTCTACATTCCCCTTGTGCATTAGCAGGTGTAGCTCATTGTGAACCCTGGTTTGCCTTCCACACCAAACTGCAGATGTCACACTGTAATACTGCAAATTACTTGGGCCAGAAATACTGAATCATGGGAGAGATCCAGGTTAGTGCTATTCACACCCAGAAAATTGATCCTGGGTTATTTACTGTCCCTGGCACTTCCCTTCTCCCCATCTCTCACTACATGCCTGTCTCGGGCTTGGAGGCTCCTAATCATTTCTCAGACAGTGTCTTGGAGGCGTCTCTGGACCAGAGCCCAGACTGGCCCAGCAGAGGCAGGGCACGGATCTCAGAGCCCTACTGTGGAGGGGCCCTGGGGAAGTGGCCTCAGATGTCTCCTTGTGCTCAGTGGATAGGCATGGTCTGCCATCTGCAGTCCTCCTCCCAGCCCAAGCCTGGCCTCTCCAAACCTAAGAATACACAGGTATAGGTGGCACTTGCTCCGGTTGGTCAGCTTGGACTGCACCGTGCTCAGAGACCTCGTGGAGATGGCTGAAGGAGAGACTGGCAGGTTTGCAGAACTGCACCAGGCCACTGTTTTGTATCTTCCCTGGCTATAAACATCCTTATGTGTACTCACCAAACAATGAGGGGCAGAAGAGCACAGCAACTTAAAAAATCAATAAATACAAAAATAAAAACAAAACCAAGCTTGATTCTGAAGCCAGACTCCCTGAGTTTGAATCTTGGCCTGGCCATTTGAATAGCTGTGTGACCTTGGGTCTGTTGTTCCACCTCAGTTTCCCCACATGTAGTTTGGGATAATAACCACACCAACCTCAGGGCTGTATGAGGTTTAAAAAAGCAGATACATGTAACATCTGGCTGTTATTTATCACATGCTCCAGACACTGTTGAGGTCAGGCACCAGCAAACATTTTCTATAAAGGCCCATATAATAAATATGTTCAGCTTTGTGAGTCATAGGTCTCTGCCACAGCTACTTCAATTCTGCTGTTATAGCCCAAAAGCAGCCATAGGTAACACATAAATGAATAATGGCTCTGTTCCAATAAAGCTGTATTTATGAACATGGAAATTAAATTCACGTGTCACTAAATATCATTCTTTTTATATTTTAATTATTAAAAAATGTGCCGGGCATGGTGGCTCATGCCTGTAATCCCAGCACTTTGGGAGGCAGAGGTGGGCAGATCACCTGAGGTTGGGAGTTCGAGACCAGCCTGACCAACATGGAGAAACTCCGTCTCTACTAAAAATACAAAATTAGCTGGGCCTGGTGGCGCATGCCTGTAATCCCAGCTACTTGAGAGACTGAGGCAGGAGAACTGCTTGAACCCAGGAGGTGGAGGTGGCAATGAGCTCAGATAGTGTCATTGCACTCCAGCCTAGGCAACAAGAGTGAAAACTCTGTCTCAAAAAAAAAAAATTAATAAAAATAAATTTAAAATGTTAAAACTGTTTTAAAAAACGTGTTTTTAAAAAAACATTTTAACGTTTAAAATGTGAAAACTGTTTTAAAAACAGGCTTTAAAAAAAATGGCAGGCTGGTTTGGCCTGTGAGCTTTATTCTGCCTATCCTGGTCTAGATGCTAGTGATGCAGGTGTGATGTCACCACAGCAGCCCACGCTTATGGACGGAGCCCCCCAGGGCATCCCCGAGCCTGAGAAGCTGACAGATTACTTCCCGGCCCTCAAAGGACTACTCTGCCCCCACCAAGGTCTGTGACTTTGTCTTTTGATTTTATTTTGTTAAGAGACAGGGTCTCACTCTGTTGCCCACGCTGGAGAGAAGTGGGATAATCGTGGCTCACTCTATCTTCCACCTCCCAGGCTCAAATGATCCTCCCACCTCAGCCTGCCGAGTAGCTGAGACCACAGTGCATGCCACCTTATCTAGCTAATTGTTTTTATTTCTTGTAGAGATGAGGTCTTGCTATGTTTCAAATTGGTCTTGAACTCCTGGGCTTCAAGCAATCCCCCTTCCTCAGCCTCCCAAATGCTGGGATTACAGGTGTGAGCTGCCTCGCCTGGCCCAGTGACCTCTTCCTAAAAGTCCCTCTTGAAACAGGGATAGTAAGACTCCAATAAGGCCCAAGGCCAAGGGCTGGCAACTCTGCTGCAAACTCCGGCATTTGGAGCTCTCATTCCTGAGATAAGTCTCAGACTTCAGAGCCACACTGCGCATCTCACAACAGCCACTGGTCCAGTGTGCTGAGTTCTAACCGTGGGTGCAGAGTGGACTACTGCACGGAGAGGCCCTGCTGGCGGGAAGCGAGGAGGTCAGGACACCAGCTGCCATCTGTTTTCATTAACCCTCGCTGAGCGGGGAAGGTACAAGTTATCTATGTCGGGTTTAAAGCACTGCAAACATTTGTTTCTGAGTGGAAGAGCCAGAGCAGACCCAAGGACCAGCTGCGCAGGGGCTCCTGGACAAGAAGCAGTGCCCCTCTGGATGTGCAGAGCAGCCTCTCTGCAAGGCGCTACTGGCCAGTGTAGGTCTCCTGGGAAAATGGCCACTGCCCACCCAGACCCTCAGGATTCCACACCAAAACTGTACCCCACCTCGGCCTCTGCCTGGTCCAGCGCAGGTACACAGAAAAGTAGAGCTCTTCCAAAGTGAAGTTTTCAAGGTATCATGAGGACCACCAATAATCCATACATGGTATCATGAGGACCCCCAATACTCCATTCCCTGCATCAAATCTAAATCCTTCTGCTTGGTTGCTAAGGGCCCTCACAATCAGACCTGAGTGGCTCCCAGCCCACACAGGGGACCTCTTGTGACAATACCGCACCATTCTAAGCCTGTACATGCCCCAGACCCCCAGAGGCCCTCACTCCTGCCCTCTGCTGCACCTGGCCAAGTCTGGCCTTGCCCCTCCTATGAAGAAACCTTGTAGGGGAGTCACAGATGAGCTATCTAACAGTGCCTCAGTTTCCTTATCTACTGAATGGGGGAAATAAACACACCCACCTCACAGGGTTGCTGCGTTTAATCAGAACGCTCGTGTCAAGCATTTTCTGAGTAATGCTGCACTCCAGAAATGGCCCTGGCCAGCCCCAGCAGCAGGAAGGCAGGTCTGACCCCAGATCATATTCACCATTTCCCTCTTCCCGCTTTGAATCTTTATATGTACTGTTGGAATTGCATGATTCCCATGAAACATTGCCCAGTAGGTGTCCATCTCCCCATTCAGGCTGCGGCGTCCAGACCTTCCACACCATCATCCCTATGCATTTCCTCGGCTCCTTCTCGGCATCTGGCCCCACACAGCCCTGGGTCTGGACTCAGTCATTTTCTTTTCATTAATCCACTGAAATGCTGTCACAGACTCCTGAACACTTTCTTTCACGAGGGGCTTCAGGGGGAAGACTGAAGAGAAGTTATCTTTCTAATATAGCGTTCTGACAGGCCAGCGGAAAATCTGATCGCTAGAGTGTTGGCCTGCAGACGCTCACCAATGTTATATATTTAAGGAACAAAAAAAGAAAAGTCTTTTGTTCAAATGACCTCTGAGAGACAGCTGAGTTGTCAGTGGATGGGAGAATGCCACCTGGGTGGGGGCCGGCTTCCACTGAACTCTGGCTGTCACTGTTCCTTCCAGGAAAGCCCTGGAAACCCTTAGCATGGCCAGCCCTGCCCGGGGTTTCCATGAGCTTCAAGAATCCAGGCTCCCCCACCGAGGGCCCCCAAAGTTGTGGTCAAAGGTTAATGGGCTCCAAGGCTAGCTCCCAGGGTTGCGAGGTATATAAGAGCCCAGCAGACCAGCCCGGACACCAGAAGACAATCAGAGAGAGACTCCTCCAGACCCACTCAGACAACGCGCACGCCGTAAGTAGCCCTCGGAGGAAGTGGGCGGGGAGTGGTCAGCATCAGCCCTAAAGCAGAATGGTGGGGCTAGCCAGAGCCAGCCTGGTCCAGGGCCCTCCTGCCACTTTCCAATGCCCAGCTGGGCTTCGCACTGAGTGCCCGAGCTGACTCCCAGAGCCTCAGTGAGCAGAGACAGGGCCGAGGCACGGAGGCTGGAGGGAAGCAGGTGGGTGCAACTCCTGGCAAGGCAGAGACTGTTGTGAGTGGGCCTGGCACATCCATGGCAGGCCGAAAACCCAAGCCAGAGCTCATCATGGGTGTAGAGCCCCTCTTGGCATGGCGGCTTTGCTCTGGAAAGGTAAAAAAAAAAGCTGGTCCCAAGGGAGAGCACATGGGGAGGCCAGGCTAGTCTAGCCAGGACGGCTGCAGGGGAGGGTGGCCAGCACAACCCTCCTGCAGAGCTGAGCACTTGAAGGCTGAAGCCCCCATCTCTGATGAGGGAAAGGAAAGTCAGCGTCTTGCTGTGCAATGATGAGCTCCCTCTCCCACCCCAGCTCCCCAGAACACACCAGAACGTAGGTGACATGCCGACTGCCAGGTGGATCAAGAAAATGAGCAGCAATTGGATTTTGCCTTTTTTTATTTAAAGTTTTTATTGATTCCTATGGAGTGAATTAAATACAAACAACAGAATGAAACAGGATCTATAGCATCTCTGTGAAGGAAATGGGACGCCATAAATGTGACACAGCCGTCTCTGCTGGGGGGAAAAGTGGGCCCCGGAGACTCTTCAGGGAAAGGACAGGACCGAGAAGGGAGGAAAAGTGATGGGGCCCACCCCACCCACCCCCACCCATTCTCTGTTCAGCTCAAGTTCCTCTGCAGGGCCTCTGCTTCCTGGGAGGTGGTCTTGAGTGGGTGGGTGGTCCTTTCAGCCTGCTGAGAATTTGCACACAGCTGGGGTGGGAGGCTTTGGCTGTCTGACCTCTCTTGTTCTTGTTCATGGAGTTTAAACAAAATGGAGAGAAAATAGGAAGTGGGAGGAAGAGAGGGCAGGAACAGCAAGAAGGCAAAGCCCGCGTCCGGCTTGGTAGGGGTGGTTTCACATGACTGAGGAGAAGGTTCTGGCTGAGAGGCAGGAGGCAAGCCTGCAGCCTTGGAAGGTTCTGTCCAAAGTGGGAGCCAGGCTGAGATCTGCAGAGGAGCTCAGAGGCCTTTCTGGAGCAGACTCTGTCCTGCCGACAGCAGCCAGGCTGCCCGAGGACTGGGGGAGAGCCTTATCTGAAGCCTTGTAACCACTTCCACCCCTGTCCCTACTGCTGCAGGGGCTGTCCCGCTCTCCCCTCCCTGCTCGGAGGCCTCGTCCCTGCACTCAGCAGTCCACCCAGCACAGGAAAGTGGTGCCCACGATGCAGTCCACAGGCCTGCCCCTGTGCCTTCCTCTGCCTTCTTATGGGCAGAGGCAACGTGGAGTGGGGTATTGGGAAAAGCACTGGGCTTCAAAAGGCCAAGTTTCCAGCCCCTGCTGCCTTTGAGTCAACTGAGGCTGGCACTCAGCCAGGCTGCACCACCCCTACCCCAAGACCACCCTGTCCCTGCCTGAAGTCTGCCCAGTGGACCTTTTCTCAAGGCTCCGCACCCCTACAGTCACCATGCCCCACCTGCTCCCCACCAGTACCTGAGCTCCAAAAGCCCACCACAGCCCAATGTCCTGCCAGCCATTCCACACATCCCCGCTTCCCAGTCAGCAATTATCCGGCTCGTGGGTCCACTTCTTTTGTCATTCTAATAGGCACTGGAGCAGGGAGGTATCCCTGGGTCTTGGGGCACAGTTCTGCTGATAATCTAGGAGTTCCTTCTCTGAAAGATGAGGTTCCTCCTGCCCTATGAGCTCAGCTGATCCCAGAAGCCCTCACCTGTAACAAAGAGAAGAGCGGACAAGTGAAATGATTCCTCTTGGTGTGTGGCAGGGGGCTGGATGGCCTTTCCTCCGAGATTGGCCAGCCGCCCCCGCTCTGGGACAGAAAGATGCTCAGAGCTCATCTGCTAAAGCTCTCCTACCAGGCCCCTGTCCAGAGAGGCTGAGCACTGGCTCAGGATCACACAGCTAGAGGTGGAGCATGGGCCAGAACTCAGGGCCCCTGCCTCGGATGCAGCAGTCTGCCACTGCACCCAAACTTGGTGACAAGAGCTCCTTGTCATTGTCCAGCTCCAAGATGGTATCCCGTAAGGCTGTGGCTGCTCTGCTAGTGGTGCATGCAGCTGCCATGCTGGCCACCCAGACGGAAGCCTTCATCCCCATCTTCACCTATGGTGAACTCCAGAGGATGCAGGTAAGAGCCCCCTGCGGCCCACCTTGCTAGCAAGGCTGAGGTCACTCGCAGCCCTGCCCAGCCCTGAAGTGGTGTTAGTCTCTCTGAAGCACTTTGGTAAACCGTGTCTAATGATCTATGCCAGTGAAACCAAGGAAAGTGTGCAGGATCAGGACCCAAGATAAACCCAGTCCCAGCCGCCTCTCTGGCCACCTTTGCGCCTGCACTGGCATCACTCAGAGATGTCAGTGGCTCGAATGAGCAACATCTTTCCCACCCCTGCCTGTCTTTTGGAGGAAATTTTAAATTAACAAGCCAATAAATATTTACTGAGCTGCTCTGCAGTACAAGAGGCCACCCTGGGCAATGGGCCCGAGCATGCAAAAGAATCTCAACACCTCCCCGTCTCCAGGGAGCAGGCTGGGGTGCCAAGACACGAACATATGAAAAATTAACTAACAGTTGAAGACAAAAGAGAGATGTCACAGGCAGGACGTGATGAATTGCCCGTCAGTGGTGCTGATGCTAAGTGCTCAGATCCAGAGGAGGGAGGATCACCAAGGGCTGCAGTGTGCTTGGAAGCCCGCAGGGAAAAGGTGGAACTCAGCAGGGGGCTTTGAGAGACCAGGAGCAAGGGACCAATGGGAGCCGGCGCCCAGAGGTGGGAAGCATGGCTTCGGTCCGTGCAGCAGTGGCCAAAGCCTCCTCCTCTTTAGGGCCCAGAAGAGAGCCAGACAGGCCTCATGGCACTCAGGCAGCGGAGCCTAAGGAAAACGGAAATGCTGGCTCTGCCTCCCTGCTGCCTTTACTTTAGACCTCTGGGGATGCTGAATGTCTATGCAGACATTTGGTTCCCTTTAACCCAAGGAGATGAAGAGAGGACTTTCATGCTCCACCCTGTCTGAGACTGAGACTCCAATAGGGATGAATACAGAAGTCACAGGGGTCTTGAGGCTCTGGGGCACAGCTTGTCTGCAACTGCACAGTCTGTGCAGGGAGGTGTTGGGGGAGGTGGCGGGAG
>PVKP010030203.1:0-28143 GCA_004027715.1 Plecturocebus donacophilus
GTCTTGAATTCCTGGGCTCAAGCGTCCTCCCACCTCAGCCTCCCAAAGTGCTGTGATTGCAGGTGTGAGTCACCATGGCCACCCTGCAGGACCTTTTCAATAGATAAAGGTGAGAGTGTTGTACGTGGTAGAATGAATTCAATGTGTGAAATGCTCGAAAGAGGGCCTGGCACATGCTAGGTGCTAAATAAATCTTAGTTACTATCGTCACCATTGCCAGTACTACATGAGTGTTACCACTGGTAATTATTGTTACCACCGTCGTCACCACTGACGGATGAGGAAACCGAGCTACAGCAAGGTGCAGGCACCAGCCTGAGGTTTCACAGGAGAGAGACGCCAGGCCAGAATTCCAGCGCAGACCCTGTGGGCTCAGCCTTTTCTCGTCTCCGCTCCTCTCCACTGCTTGGGAAGGCTGCAGATCTTGCTCTGAGCTCCTGACAAGCCGTCATGAAGGAGTCCTGAGCTCCAGGGCCTGGTAGAGAAGGAGCACTGGTTATGGCAGAGAAAGAAAGGGATGCCTATGTGGGCCAGAGAGTTTCCTTCCCTGGGGCCCACCAAATGGAGGATGGGGTGAGGTAAGTCTTCAGAAGCCCCGGAGTTAATCGGCCTTGAGGGCTTCAGGGTGTGTGAGCACAAATCTGAACTAGTTACACCATTCCACAGCAACGGCTCCATTTTCTGTAATTCTTACCAAGAGGGATTTTTGTTTGAAAGCTTTTCCCTCAGAAGATACTGGAGTGTTATTCCTTTACCAACTTAAAGTAATTAGTTCTGTATTTCTGGAACTTTGTTTTGTGTCTCTGTGTTTTTTAAAACACGTGGGTTTTTGTTGTTTTCTGAGACACAGTCTCGCTGTGTCGCCCAGGCTGGAGTGCACTGGGTGCTATCGGCTCACTGCAAACTCTGACTCCTGGGTTCAAGCGATTCGCATGTCTGAGTAGCTGGGGTTACAGGTGTGTGCCACCACACCCAGCTCATTTTTGTGTTTTTAGTAAAGATGGGGTCTCACCATGTTAGCCAGGTTGGTTTCGAACTCGCAACCCCAAGTGATCTACCCACCACGGCCTCCCAAAGTGCTGGGATTACAGGCAGGAGCCACTGTACGTGGCCCAGCTGGCGTTCTAAAGCTAAAAATTACAAGTATTGTGAAAGTACTAATGATATACCCATAAGGGGAGAATAGGACACATAATTATTTGTTAGAAGATATAAAAATTCTAACAGCTTTTCCTCTGATTTGTAATGTTTTTCCTCTCAATAAAGTTTTTCTTTTTTTTTTATGCCTGATAGCTTATTCATTTTAAACACCTACTGGGTGGCTTAAAGTGAGATCATTCTGTTGGAATGAGGACAGTGCTGCACAAAACCTCTCTGCGGCATCCTGGACGTCCTCTACTTTGCAAACCGAGGCACCCAGCGTTGGCCTGATGAAGCCACGGCCGTTCCCGCATGTGATTTCAGAGCTGCTGAAAAGACCTCCCGCTCCTTTCGTAAGACTTAAACGTTTCTGAGTCTTGAAGATTTTCATCATGAGTTTCTACTGAAATCCAGGATTAAAAGTAGGTGCCCTCCAGAATGTTTCCAGGGTTGCCAGCCAACTGAACAGCTGGAGGAAGGACTAATCAGGGACGGCTGACGGGACACCAACCCGCTCAGGTCATCCATTCACCTGAGAGGGGACATCTGGTTGGGCTCCATGTGTGGGCAATTATGCATGTCGCTGCTTTAAACTTCGTGTGCAGATTTTTGTACGGATGCCAGTCTTCACCTCCTTTGGGTGAGGGCCGCGGAGTATGATTGCTAGGTGCTGTGTAAGGGCGTATCTCGATTCGCGAGACCCTGGCAAATTGTGGTCCAGACTGCTTACAGCACTGTTCATCTACGGCAGCAGCAAGTGAGCGTTCCTGTGACTCCACACCCTCCACAGCGTTTGCAGTCAGTGTTTCAGGTTTCATCCGTCCTAGTATGTGTGCAGCGGTGTGTGTCGTTTTAATTTCCAGTTCCCCAACGACATACGACATTGAGCGTCTTTTCATGTGCTTATTTGCCATCCTTAATGTTCTTCACTAAGGTATCTGTTCAGAGCTTTTGCCATTTTATACTTCGGTTATTCATTTCTTATTGTTGAGTTTTAAGAGTTTTTTTGTGGATTTTGGATACAACTTCTTTATCAAATGCTTGTTTTGCAAAATTTTTTTTGAGACAAAGTCTCGCTCTGTTGCCCAGGCTGGAGTGCACTGGTGTGATCTCGGCTCACGCAACCCCCGCCTCCCGGGTTCAAGCCATTCTCCTGCCTCAGCCTCCCGAGCAGCTGGGACTACAGGCACCCGCCACCACACCCAGCTAATTTTGTATTTTTAATAGAGACAGGGTTTCATCATGTTGACCAGGCTGGTCTCGAACTCCTGACCTCAGATGATCTGTTGTCTTAAAGTGAGGATGGATGAAGAAAAAAGTATCACGATCTGAGTTCAGATACCCTGCTGTTGTGTGCATGGCTGCAAAGACCCTGTGTTCTCAGCAGTCTGCACAGCCAGAAGGTTGGTCCTGATGTGACCACGGCTGCTATTCACAGAGCCTGCTGCTTGTAGTTAGTGTCTTCTGCTTCGATGTGGTCTGTGCTGTGCTCCGCCTGCCTCACTGATGCTGCTGTCTGCTGGAGGGCCTGCTTTGTTCCAGGTGTTTCTTGGGAACCCACTGTGTACCTGCATTTCAGAGGGTCTTTACGGATTCCACCCCCACTGCCTAAGTCATTGTATACTGGCCACATACGTGTGCTATCGGATCCCATGTTCATCCACTCCAGTGGGATTCACTTGAGAATTGCAGTCACTGGTAGATCCCCTCATTCTGATGTTGCTGGGATGCTTAGGAAGCTGAGCGTCTTGCCTTTGGTTTTCTTCATGTTATTCCTGTATTTTGAAGTCTGATACTACTTTTTTAATAAGGTGGATACTTGCCATAGCAGGCACCTTAACATATATTAGTGAATTTAACCCTTCAAACAGCTTTATAAAGTAAGTGTGTGATCCCTATTTTACAGATGAGGAAACTGAGGCTCCGGGAGTTTGAATAGCTCCCTTAACTTTACACAAGTTCCCGGTATACCTTAAATCTTAACCTGCTCTAGGCTGGGTGCGGTGGCTCACGCCCGTCATCTGATCACTTGGGCCAGGAGTTGAAGACCAGCTTGGGCCACATGGCAACACCGTGTCTACCAGAAATACAAAAATTACAAAAACTATCTGGGTGTGGTAGCAGATGTCTGTAGTCGCAACTACTGGGAGGCTAAGGTGGGAGAATGGCTCGAGCCGGGACGTGGAGGCTGCAGTGATCCGAATTGTACCACGGCACTCCAGCCTGGGCAACACAGCCAGACAGCGTCTCAGAAAAAATCTTAATTTGGCCCTCTGCCTCTAAGGTATGTGCGCGCACCTCATAAACTACTCTGTGTCTCTCCGTTAGCACCTACAAAGATACGTGTCCCATTCTGAGTGTGTTTTTCACTTAATGATAGGAAATTTGCTCATAGACCCTTCCTGGGGAAAAGAACTGCTGGAGCATGGCTCTCTGTCCTGTGCCTCACCTTTGCAGGCGGTACAGTTCCTGAGTGGCCTCAGCAGTCGTAGACCTTGACCAGTCCTCAGCCGAAAGATTTGTTATTATGAAAAAATAACCCCTGGCCGGGCGCGGGGGCTCACACCTGTAATCCCAGCACTTTGGGAGGCAGAGGTGGGCGGATCACCTGAGGTCGGGAGTTCAAGACCAGCCTGGCCAACACAGTGAAACCCCGTCTTTTAAAAAAAAAAAAGAAAAGAAAAAATAGCCCTAAATAATCTTCTCACCTTTTGCAGGAATGATTAATATTTTCTCTGGACTTTCTCTTACAGGTTCCTGTTTCCCAAATACAAACGTTAATAAAGAAAATACTGCTACCCAGTTGCCAAACAATAGTCATTTTTCTTCTATCTGTAAGTATAAAAGAAATACATACCATAAAAGAATAAATAAATAAGATGACAAGTCAGACAGCTCTTTATAAACTGAAGGTCTCCTCTTTCACACCCTTCTCTCCAAACTCACTCCCTTAAGGTTGGTGTTTATTTTTGGATTTTTAAAATGAATTTGTAAATTATACACATAGAGTTTTTTTAAACAAATTACATTATACTATGCCATTTTAAATTTTCTGTTTCTCAAACTGTGTGTCATTGACATCTTTCCATATGAGTGTGCATAATTCTAATTCACTATTGCTAGTGTCTTAAAAGTATTCCAAAGAAAAAGTGGACTACAATTGGTTTAACTGTTCCCTCCGAAGAAATTTAGATCTTTTCAGTTTCACTTTTATAAATAATGCTAAAGTAAGATCCTTTTACTACGCTGATATCTAACTGCTCAATTTGCTTTCTTTCTTTTAGTCAGAAAATATGCTGTTTTTAACAAATTATTTTATGAGACTTATTGATTTATGAAGACATTTATGGAGAAATGGGATTTCAAGGTTATTCATTTCAGTATTCTTGCAGAAGAATCATAAAATTTAGTAACTATTAGACACTGCACTAGATTCTCACAAGTCTGTGCCTGTAGCAATTTAAATGAAATGCTCTTGCATGTAATCCCAGCATTTGGGAGTTAAGGTGGGAATGTCGCCTGAAGCCAGGAATTTGAGATCAACCTGGGCAAGATAGCAAAACCCGCTGGGCACGGTCACATGCCCCTGTAGTGCCAGCTGCTTGGGAAGCTGAGGTCACAGGGTCACTCGAGGCCCGGAGTTCCCGGCTGCAGTGAGCTGTGACTCCACCACTGCACGCCAACCTGGGTAACAAAAGGAGGCCCTATCTCAGAAAAGGAAATAGAATAACTGTTAATTGTTTTACTCTCTTTGTTCGGTAAAAGTGTGACTTTCTTTTCGAAACTTCTGACTCTAGGTGTTGTTGGTTGGGCTTGGAGAGAATGAGCTCTTGCTGTTACATGCATTTCTCTTCAACTGTGGGCTGTGTCTGATAAATATGATAGAACTGGACATGGCCCTTTACATAAATATCTTTGGCTAAAAATTCAAACTCGTGAATCGAAGATAGGATTCTACCACTCTGGACAAAAAGATTAAGCATAATCTATCAGACAAAGTGATGCCTGTAATGAACAACATTGCATTGTATCTTTCAAATTTGCCAAATGACTAGATTTAAAATGTTTTCACCACAAAAAATTATAAATATTGGAGGTGATGGATTTGCTAATCAGCTTGATTTTATCATTCCCCAATGTAAACATACCAAAACATTACATTGGACCCATAATATGTATATAGAATTATTATTTGTCAATTATAACATAAATGTTTGGTAGAATTCACTAGAGAATCCCTCTAGGCCTGGTGCTGTTTTAGATGGGACATCTTCTCCCATTTATCCAATCAAATGTAAATTAGGTGCCACCTTGAGGGGATGAGGCTGATGTAATCAAAGTCCCAAACCTTAGGTTAGTGAACAGGGCTGTTTCCTGGCTGGCCCTGATCCAATCTGGTAGGTAAAATACCCATTCTTTTCTTGCAGGGCTGGGCCTGTTGGGATCGTGGCCGTCTTCCCTCCCACCTGAAGAGCGCTCAAGTTCTTCGGAAGTTCGCACAGTCTCGAGATGGTAACCTCCCTGGGTTCTAAGGCCCACAGCAAGCACTGGGAGGGACTCTCCCATTTTGTGCCGGACACGTTTCACAGAGAACGCATGTATCTGAATGACCGAAGGAAAGCATGAGGAGGAGTACAAAATCTGCCGGGCCGCTCACACTGTCTCACTAGTGCCCTGAGGTCCGCATGGACCTCAAGAAAATTGAAGTATGTCAAGCGTGTGGCAAATTGAAAAATGTCTTTCAGATGTACCTTTAGACCTGGAGCGTGGCCTGTCCATCCAGGTCCATGGTTCAGGACTGTCCTTTAAAGATGGCATGTCAAAGTCAGACGTCAATAGCAGATACTACATGCAGAACGTGAGAGAGGAATGTCTAACTCAGGTGGAACGTGACGAGATGGCCCGCTGGGGAGGAGCCACATCTGCCAGTGCCATGCTGCTCATACTGCCTTGAACGGTGCTCAGTTGCTGACGAATAAACGGTCCTATTGGAGTGAGGTCGTGTCTGCAGGTAAGAGACTGTGTCCTCCCGGTGAAGCCATGGCATTGCTTCCCACGTGGAGAGGCCACCTCTTCCCACACCGCACGAATGGGGCTCATTCGTGTCCCTCCGTTTCCCCGCCAGCCCCACATGCATCCCAGCCGTCTCCTTCTTGGCTGCCCTGTGTCTGCTGCTCTCCGACTGCGCTCTCCACCCCGTGTCGTCTCTCGCAGCACAGTGCTCTGCTGGTTCTGATGAGTAGTTTGAAATTTAGCTTATGCAACAGAAATGTTTTTCAGTGGGAGACTCTGAGCCCACTTTCAGGCAAAACATAATATTTGGGCCACTTAATTGAGATAAGAGAAAAGTAGTGTCAATGATGTTGCCTCAGGCTTGTTAGAATGGCTCTTACCAAAAAGGCCGATGGTAAGTGTTGGTGAGAATGTGGAGAAAAGGGAACTCATACACTGTTGGTAGGAACGTAAAGTGGAACAGCCATCCAGGAAAACAGTGTGGATGTTCATAAAAAGCGCAGAATAAAAGCACTATATTGTTCTGGGGTCCTTGGGGTATTGCTTTGCCAGCCAGAAACCTCTGCGTCCAGCGGTGCCTTTGCTCGGGTTCGGCTCAGGCCCATGGGCCCGCCGTGCCTGCCAGGCTGTGCGCAGCCTGCACTACCAGCGTGGATCCCACACCTGCCAAGGGCGAGTGGGCAGCAAGGGCTGTGAGTGAGCGGGCACAGAGTCCAGCCACTGCACACAGGCGGGCACACGGGCTGCAGGGACCGGCGGCTCCAGGTGCTGGCATGGCACTGGCTCCCTGTGAGTCCACAGCTGGACCCTGTGACTCTAAGCAGCTTCCATGGCTGGAACCAGGGAACACAGTGGTGCCCAGAAGCTTCGAGACACCAGGACCTGCAGAGCCCCAGTGCGGGTGTCACAGCCTTGGTCTGGGGAGCTCTTATGTCTGGGTTCCCTGAAGGGTCTCAGCTCTTCTCTCCTCTCTTCTCTTCTTGTCTCCTGCAATGTGGCCAGCAATGGGTGTGTTCCAGCCTTCCTTGTATTGGAGCAATTTTAGCCCCATCATTTGGCGGGTCCCACGTTCTTATCCCGCGACCAGGAAGCATGAGGTATGCAGACCAGTGGAGTTTTATTGAGTGACAAAACAGCGCAGAGAAGATTTGCAGTGGGTGGCTTCTTTCCACAGCCAGGGTGTCCCAATGAGTGTTCGGCTTTCAGCAGAGAGGAGACCCTGGGTGGGTGGCTCGTCACTGCAGCGGGTCATCTCATCATCTCCCCGAGTCTTGCTGAGTCCGAGGTCCAGCTTTTACATGCTTCAGAGGGGAGAAAGTCCATGCTGATTGGTCCATGGGTGGCTACGGGTGGGCTCGGAGCCCACCACCAGCCACCACTTTAGTCTGCGGGACTGGCAGCCCGGACCCCAGACTTCAGGCCCTCCCCAGTTGGAAGAGGGGGCTTCACTGCGGACGCATACTCTTCTGCCCAGGAGCCTGATTCCTGCTGTCATTCACGGTGCCCAGGCTGTTTGTGCCAAGGGGCATCTGCAGACCAGTGCCAAGCTGCCCTCAGCCCCCCTCGGCCTCCCTCCCATGTTCGTAGGTGCCCAAAGTCCAGAGGGGGCCGAGGTGGCAGGTTGCTGGCATGTCAGCCTGCCCCAAGTGTGCACACACCCAGCCAGTTGCGAATGTGCATGGGCTCAGACTCAGCTTTTCTCTGTGCTTGGAGCCGATGCCCACAGTGAGGAGAAGTCAGCTTGGAGCAAGCACTTCCACGCCATGGGGGTGTGGGGACCTTCTTGGGCCCTCGAGAGTGCAGAGATGCCCGTGTCTGCAGCTGTGATAGCCGCGCCCAGGAGGGTGGGGCTCCTGCCTGCCCCAGCTCACCTGTGGATCAGCCCCCAAGAACATTGATTTCTCTGGAATGGCATCACCCTTCTGGCAGCTGAAGGGGACCTGGGAGTCTTCCTTCAGAGGGCCCTGGTCGGGGATGTTGGCCTGGCTCTGAGACAGACGACCTTCTACCCTCCCTGGGCCTCCTGGGTCCGGACTCGGAAGCTTCACCAGGACGCACTGCCAGGGGCAACAGGCCAAGGACGGGGTCCCCTCGGGAGTTACAAGTGGTTCTGGGGCTCTCAGGAGAATTTAGAACTTTCTGCAGACAGACGCCTCCTTTTCCTCATTTTTGGTCCAACTGATACACTGGGTGGTGAGTTAAACGTTAGATTTTAATTTATATATATATATATATATATTTTCATTTTACATAAGATGCATATTTAAACAGTCAGACACTGGATTTGAAGGGAAAAGTATTTGAGATTCATTCCTTTCTTTCAAGTGTCATTTAGTCCTATGTGTGAACAGATTTGCCCTGTGTGTAACAACTATGTAGGAAAAAAGTGATGAAGTTGTTTTGGTTTTACAATTCTGTTAAAAAACATTAAAATTAACTCATTAAACAACCTATGCAAGGGTGTTCTGGTTTTTTGTTGTTGTTTCAGTCCTGAAATACCGAGGTGAGAGCTGAGTGGTGGCCGCTGGTGGAGACGGTCTTCTCAGGGCCGGTGTTATTCCGCCCCATCGCGTTTGGATCCTCATCCACACGTGGCGTTCGGCGCACACAGCGATGTGCTTGTGTGCCTACCCCAGGTCTTTGTGTACAATAATGGAAGGGAAGGGGACAGTAAAGGAAGGAGAAGAAGATACTGTACCGGCCAGAACGTGGTGAAGTCACACGGGCTTTCTACACGAGAACGTCTGAGCTGCAGGGAGAAGTTCTGGGTGAAGCAGCAGGTGTGTCCTTCGAAGACACTCCGTCTGCTGCTGGAACACACTTGTGTGTCCTCCACTTCCAGCTGTGCAGGTGTGTCGGCTTCACTGGGTGACCGGCCGTGAAATCCAAACCCGATTTGCTTCGTGGCCAAGCCCCGCATTCACCGCAGGCTGTGTGCTGCCCCCCGCAACTGCACCCCGGAGGCATCCTGCCCCACCTCCAAGTCACAGACTTGTTGTTCTGTCTTGACCCGAACGTTGTTCTGCCACGGCAGAGCACTGAAAGTCTCTTGAGTGACAGCCTCACAACGGAGGTCTCAAGGCTGCCCGGAACGAGCACATGCGGCCGCCAGAGCAGGGCATGAGGGCAGCAAGCTTCACCCCGCCTTTCCTCACCGTCCCACAGCAGCAGGGACAGCAGCCGCTGCTGAACGTGGTAGGATCCGTAGCATCACGAGAATGACAAGGACTGTTGTTGACATTTTTGGTTCCTGTATGATTCTCTGTAATGTTACAGTTTCCTTTTAGTAGCACACACATAACTTTGGTCATAAACATCACACCTGATGGATGGATCTCACCGAGGGACCCATGGGCTTCACCTGCGGGTGCCTCTCACGACTCCACCTCCAGACCTGGGACCTGGTGCACCTTCTGAGCCAGTGTAGTAGCGCTGACACTCGCATGACCTCTCTGAGGTCTGGGAGAACAACCTTGCCTTGTTAAAAAAAACCAAAGGATGGCTTCAAATTGTATTCAGCTGTTTGGCTAAACTGCAGGAGAAAGAATTTTTTCTCAGCAAGTCTATTTTTATGTTACTTGCTTTCAGAGTAAGAGGTTATTTCCGGCAAAGTAATTTTAGTCTTTGTTGAAAATCATAAATAGCCTGCAAATAACAAAAAGGGATGAATAGAATTTGTATTCACATGGAATGCATCATATATGCTTTTAAATTTACCCTGTGAAAAGAAATAAAATGTATATAACATTGAGCACTGCTTTCCTACATTAGGAAATCACCCATTTCCTCAAATTACCCCAAGTTCTTCCAAGATGCTTCAGAAGCGTTCTCCGGAGGCAGTTGTTCCAAATGGCGAAGAGTACTGCATGGATCGGAATCTCAGGGTTCTTGCTTCTGTTGCAGAAGAGTTACTTTCCAGGACTTCAGAGGTTTGGAGAAGCTGCTGGTTCGTGTGGTTTACAGAGGTGCATGAGCTTTGGAGTCAGGAGAAGTTAATCCTGAGTCCCAGGCCAGCCTCTTAGCCGCCGTGAGCCTTTGGACAAGTTCCTTGTCTTGGAAAGTTATAGAAACCTCATCTGCAAGAAGAGGCGTGATACTGATTGCAAAAATGACACCAACCCACTTTATGCCGTTTGTGATGTGCTTTTGTCGCTGCTTTCATGGAGAGGCAGACTCTGTTTCCCAAACCCTGAATCTCATTGGCCTTCCTTGCTCTGGCCAACAGGAAGCTGTGAACATGACCGGGTCCAGTCTGGGGCCTAGGCACAAGAGTTCTTCATTCTTCTGCGTTTCATTTCGGAACCCTGGCGTCTCCATGATAACAAGTCCACGTGAGCCTGCTAGAGGCTGAGATATTACAGGGAGGAAAACCAGGGCGCCGCAGCTGACAGGCAGCTCACCCTCAGCAGCCGCCCACGCACGCCTGCAAGGGCCCGCTGCGACCAAAAGAATGGCTCACCCGAGCGCAGCCGA
Organism: Plecturocebus donacophilus; assembly: GCA_004027715.1. NCBI lineage: Eukaryota > Metazoa > Chordata > Mammalia > Primates > Pitheciidae > Plecturocebus > Plecturocebus donacophilus. Next base: position 10,627 of record PVKP010030203.1, read on the forward strand.
AAAGGTGGACCAGCTCAATCTGGTAAGTTTCGGGGTGCTGATGCATGCACCTAGCGCAGACAGGGTGCAAGTTACCCGTCAAACGGCACCCTCCCTGTGCTGCTCTCCCTTTCCCTTGATGTAAGGTGGGGCCTCTGGTGAGACGCTGTGGGCTGTACAGAAGTGCACGAAGACACGCATGAGTGTGATTGCTGCTTACTCTCACACTTAAATTCCACACCACAGGAGGCAACAGGAAACCACAGCCTGACCACGAGGGCCAAAGCCAAACTGCAAAATGAAACGTTTGTCTTTATTCCCTCCACCTCTAAACTCTGAGGTGAAGGCTGTGGACAGATCTGAAGACACGGGTCTTCTACTCCTGGGCCGCATCTTTTTTCCACCGTCTTCTCTTTAGAAGGGCCCGGGCCCTGGCGGAGCACGTGGGAAGTAGTAGACTCCCTCTAGATACTTCTCTCTTTTTTTGAGACGGAGTTTTGCGCTTGTTGCCCAGGCTGGAGTGCAGTGGTGTGACCTCGGCTCACTGCAAATCCGCCTCCCGGGTTCAAGCGATTCTCCTGCCTCAGCCTCCCGAGTAGCTGGGATTGCAGGCGCCCGCCACCACGCCCGGCTAACTTTCGTATTTTTAGTAGAGAAGGCGCTTCACCATGTTGGCCAGGCTGGTCTTGAACTCCCGACCTCAGGTGCTCCACCTGCCTCGGCCTCCCAAAGCGCTGGGATGACAGGCGTGAGCCGCCGCGGGCCTCTGGAAGCTTCTTCGCTGCAGCCCACCGCTCTCGGGCACCCTGCCTTCCACACTTGGGTCCAAGGAGGTGTGGGCGGGGCACTCTCTCGCCTGTAGCAGAAAACAGGGTTCGGGCCCTTCGCCTCGCGGAGGTCGGGGGTCAGAGCAGCGCGACAGCCAGTGCCCACCGGGATCTGCGTGCACCTGCAGTGTCGCTGGTCTGAACTGGTATGCGCTGGAAGTTAAAACAGAGACTTTGAAAGATTTCGTACCAAAACCAAAGAACAAAAAACCCTTCCTTAATATGGTATTGATCATATATTTAAATTACACTGTTTTTGATATAGTGAGTTAGTTCTCATGATAATTTTACCTGTTTACTTCTCTTTTCTGCGGCTAGGGACTTTAAATGACACCTGCGGCTCGCAGGTGACTTCTCTGGAAGCGGCTGCCCTAGGGCTGGCCTCCGTTTTCAAAGCCCAGCCTGCTCGCGCCGCTTCCCGGAAGACCGGAGGCCATGAAAGGCAGTAAGTCTGCAATTTTAAAACAATTGTTACACTGTTTCCTATTTTAAATACCATATACATTATTCACAAAGGAATGCAACGTTAGGAGTGTATGCGTGTCCCCCAGGCAAGGCTGGGCCCAGGCCGCAGTGGAAGCCCTCCCAGAGAAGAGCCGGAGCCAAAACGCCGCCTCATTCAGACACGCGTGGGAGCGGACCGCCTGTCACTCAGGGCCTGAGGGGGCGGGGCGCGGAGCCCTAGCCAATCAGGGGGCCGGGGCGGGGACCGCGTAATCAGACGCTCCGCGAGAAAAGCCGCGGCGGCTTCCGGGTCCGCACGTGCGTGGGTCGGTCCGTGGCCGCTGCCCTTCGCCTTCGCTCCCGGGGGCCCAGGGGGCTCGGCCGCAGCCCGGGTCCTCCTGTGACCCGCACGTGCTGGGCGCGCCCCGGAGGCCGGGAAACGGTGAGTGGCGCCGCCGGGTCTGGAGAAGGGCGGGGCCGTGGCGGGACGCGGGCTCCGGGCGGGCGGGCTTCTGCGCACGCGGCGCGGCCCTGGGTCCCTCTGGCGCCGGGCAGGGCGGGGCGGGCTCCCGTCCCGGGCTGCAGGCGGCTCCCCGGGGCCCTGGGGCGAGAGCGGAGCGTGCTCTGGGCGGAGGAGGCAGGGTGCGGGCTCTGCCTGCCGCTGGCGTTCGCAGCCCCGCTTTAGTCCTGTTAAACTTAAGCGCGGGTTTCCTGAAAGCGTTCGTGAGTAGCGGAGCACCCGGCCACGGTTTTGGTTTGTGGCCCCCTGGACGGGCCTGATGGAAAGGCTTTATAACGTGCGTCAGGAAGCAAGCCAAGTTCATTTTTTCTTTTAGTGATGGCCGGAGGGGGCTCCCCGTGTTGCCCAGGCCGGTCTTGAACTCCTGGTCTTAGGCGCCCGCGGCAGCCCCGCCATGTGCTGGGATGACCCGCTCAGCCCAAAGCAACCCCAAATTAATAACTGATTAGTTGATTATGTAGTTCTGTGACTCGGACTATTTAGGTGGTTGGTTCCCGGTTATGTAGTCAGAGGTACATTGCCGGTTTGGGGTTGGTTAAGTTTTCTTACTTTACAAGAAAGGCGCGAGGGCCACTTAGGTTTTCTTGGTGAGGAACTCGGCACCGCGTCACTTCAGTCTCGTGTCTTCCTATTTAGGGCTTTCCGCAGGGGTGCCGGTTCCCCTGCGTTTCCCGATGGATGGCAAGCAGGGTCTCGAATCCGTGACCCAACTCCCCAGCCGAGCTCTCCTAAAACGAGTAAAATTCCAAATCCGTGACCCGTCTCCCCAGCCGAGCTTCTAAAACTTGAGTAAAATTCCAGATTTCCAGTTTCTTCCTCACTCTCAAGCTGCAGCCTCCCGGCTCCAATTGACGTGATTAACCGTTTGTTCTTGATTGCGCGTTGGAAACAGACGCGGTGTTTTCATGGTTTCCCACGTTGTCGCTGAGCAGCGAGGAGCTCTGTGAGCATTTCCCCTGGGGAAGCGGAGCAGCGTCACCCGAGCTGGTCCACGGGCCCTTCTTTGTGCCTCTCCGCCCCGCGTCGCCCCAGGCCGCACACTTCAGGTCTGTCCGTGGAGGCTCCCCCTGGACCTTGACCTGCCGGCGTGTCTCCGGACAGCCTCCTGCTTTGTCTGCGTCCTGGCTCCGGCCTGTTTGAGGATGACGTCGTGTGCCCCAGCGGCCATGTCCCTGGGAGCGGTAAGTGGTGAGTGTCAGCCCTTGGGTCCTCGTCTCCCAGGGGGAGCCTCTCCGGAGCAGCTGGGCGGAGTGCGTCCCCCGGGACTGAGAGGCGGCCCTGGCACTCCTCTGTCCTCTTCCTCTCAGAAGCTGACCCGTCGTGAAGGAAGAGACCCCCCTTTTCCTGTCTCCCGTCTCAGAGGAGGAGGAAACAGAAGTCGAGAGTGGCAGCCATGCGGCCAGTGGCCAGGTGCCAGGCGCGCCGCTGAGGCTGGAGGTTGAGGACTCGCCCCACCCTCAGTCGCACTCCTCTAGGTCGCAGGCGTCGTGTGGAGGGTGGCCCTCCGGCCCCGCGCCTGCTGCACCCGTCATGACCCTTCAAGGGGCTGGCTTTCTCTGGGGGAGCTCGGCTCTCGAGCTGCAGGTCTGCTGATGCTCCCGTCCGAACAAAGCCACTTCCTTCTCTAAATCTGGTGTCCCCGCGGTGGCGCTGCGGCTTGTCCCGCTGCAGTTGGAACTTAGACTTTGTTTCCCTCACCCCCGCTACCTCCCCTTAGAGACAGAATGCTGGTCCGGCAATCAGACTGCGTTGAGGAAGAAAGCATTTCGCCCTCTGCATTCTCTCATACTCGTGAAGAAGAACAGCTGTGCAAAAGTACAGGGAACCCCCCGCCCCAGAGTGAGGCCGGAACCTGAAACCGAAATGCGTTTGGGGCACAGCGAGGGCACAGTGACGGCACAGTGAGGGCACAGAGGGCACAGCGAGGTCACATCGAGGGCACAGAGGGCACAGTGAGGGCACAGCGAGGGCACCGCGAGGGCACCGTGCAGTTTGGGGAGCGCACTGATACTGCAGCCAGCGGGGCGGGTGGAGGGCTCAGGGGATCAGATGGCCTGACTTGACACGAGTTCATCAGTACTGCTGCTCCGTGTGTTTGTCACCTTGAAAACATTGGTTCACTTATGTTAACTTTAGTTTTTCATTGATTGAAAAATGTTTTATCTGTACAACTTGAGAGATGAGAAAATATTTTCAAAAGGGCAAGAAAGAGGTGTATATCAGAAAAATATTAGATAACTATTTCATTTGTTAAAGATTCTTATATTTTTCTCTTCCCCAGAGGAGTGCAGTAAGTTTCACAGGTTGGTTCTTTTCTGCGTTGCTTTCAACCCGAATTCCAGGGCTTAAGCTTTGGGAATGCTACCAGGGAAAAATAGGGACACTGTCTTCCATGATGGGTGCAGAAAAGCACATTTTCACAGGAAGTGTAATAGATCAGTTAGTGAATAACAAAGACTCACTAAAACGTCAGTTCCACCTTTGTGCAGAGCGGAGATTTTGTGACAATGGATGACTGTTCTGTTTCCTGTTATCTGGATGTCCAAGTTTAATGGTAGATTCCGTCGGTGGGACTTGGCATTTTTAGATGTATTAACATAGAAATAATTACCTTATGAAACAATTTGTTATGGAAATAATTAAGTGACATGTTTATTGTATGAAAGGAATATTTCTGCTTTTCGTGTTGAGGTATGAAATGTAAGCGCCTTACAATTTTATTCACTCCTATAAACACAAAGCTGAGTTTGAGTGATTTTGCTGATTATGTTTTCGTTTCAAAGTGGGAGCCGGGTGCAGTGGGTCACGCCTGTAATCCCAGCACTTTGGGAAGCCAAGGTGGGCAGATCACTTGTCAGGAGTTCGAGACCAGCCTGGCCAACATGGTGAAACCCCACTTCTACTTAAAATACGAAAATTAGCCCAGTGTGAAGGTACACACCTGTAATCCCAGCTACTTGGGAGCCTGAGGCAGGAGAATCACTTGAACCCTGGAGGCGGAGGGTGCAGTGAGATTGTGACACTGCAGTCCAGCCTGGGTGACAAAGACTCTGTGTCAATAAAATAAAATGAATAAAATGGGGGCTGGGTGTGGTTGCTCATGCCTGTAATCCTACGACTGGGAGGCTGAGGCAGAGATCACTTGAGTCCAGGAGTTTGAGACCAGCGTAGGCAACATAGCAAGATTCCGTCTCTACAGAAAGTAGAAAAGAAGCCAGGTTTGGTGGCATATGCGTGTAGTCCCAGCTACTTGGAAGGCTGCAGTGGGAGGATCGCTTGGGTGCAGGAGGTTGAGGTTGCAGTGAGCCATGATTGCACCACTGCAATCCAGTCTAGGTGATAGTGAAACTCTGTCTCAAGAATAATAGTAATAGCTGGGCGGTGGCTCACACCTGTCATCCCAGCACTTTGGGAGGCTGAGGCAGGCGGATCACCTGAGGTCGGGAGTTCGAGAGTTCGAGACCAGCCTGGCCAACATGGAGAAACCCGGCTCTACGAATAATGCAAAAGTAGCCGGGCATGGTGGTGCATGCCCGTAATCCCAGCTACTCGGGAGGCTGAGGCAGGAGAAGCTTGAACCCGGGAGGCGGAGGTTGCGGAGAGCCGAGATTGTACCATTGCACTCCAGCCTGGGCAACGAGAGTGAGACTCCGCTTAAAAAAAAAATAATAGTAACAATAGTAATAATAGAATAATAATGCCAATTCTTTCAAATGATAATTCTTTTTTTTGAGACAAAGTCTTGCTGTGTTACCCAGGCTGGAGTATAGAGGCGTGGTCTTGGCTCACTTCAGCCTCTGCTTCCCGGGTTCAACCGATTCTCCGGCCTTACCTCCTGAGTAGCTGGGATTGCAGGTGCCTGCTACCACGCCCAGCTAATTTTTGTATTTTTAGTAGAGGCGGGGTTTCACCCTGTTGGTCAGGCTGGTCTCGAACTCCTGACCTTGTGATCCGCCCACCTCGGCCTCCCAAAGTGCTAGGATTACAAGAGTGAGCCACTGTGCCAGGCTCATAATTACTCTTTTAAAATAATTAATAAATATTGATTTAATAATATATTAAATATAATAATAATTAAATATAATTATTATGATTAGAAAATGAATAACCTTGACTGGAAAGCAGAAACATGAGCCTGGTGACTTAGAGCTAAGGCCGACCTTGAGCCTGTAGGAGGAGGCTATTGGAGACCCTGTTAGTTCTTACTGGGGAGCCTGTCCTGCTCCCACCAGCCATGAAAGGAGCCCTTTTTACTAACAGAAGCTGCAAGGCCCTGGAGAGCCGAGGATCCACAGGCTCATGTGGCTGGTCTTGGGATAGGAGGATTGCGATGCCCTTTCTAAGGGTGTAATTGGTATTGTCCCGGGACTATTGCAGTAAATTCTGAATTTCCAGTTCCTTCTTCACACACTCAAACTCCAACTTCCCTTCTCCAGTTTACAACATTATTACTATTTATCAAATAATTTCAAATTTAGGTTAAAAGTAACTTTATTCTAAAGGAGTACTGCAGTAGGAAGGACCAAATATGAGATCTGTAAGCGTCTCAAAGGTTAGGCAGAAAAGGGCTTTCTTTCATAGGGAGGAGCAAACCTGACTAGAAAGGAGCTGGGAGGGAGAGGGCAGGTTGGCCGTGGCAAAATCATCCTGGATCACAGACCGTTTCACTTTGAAGTGGCCCTGTTCTTAGGAAAGGTATGAAGAGGGGTCGTATGCTGGCTGAAGCTGAGTGTGAGTCAGAGTTCGGGGGCCTGGGGGCAGGAGAGAAACTTAGGCAAAGTTGAATAACAGATACTTTGTTCTGACTCCTGAAAAGTGCTCATCTAGTTGTTTAAGAGGCAAAACAATGAGAATTTGCAAAGTTCGTGTCTGGCTTCGTGAGAAGTAAAAAAGGAAGCATCATCTAAGTCGCAATGAAAAGGAGGTTTCTTTGCAGCAAGCTGCTCTTGATACTCGCAAATGACGGGATTTCTTTAATCACAGCCATTTACCAGGGTTACCTGCCTCTGCTCACGCTATACATTTTTCCCTTTGGCTGTTTCTGAGTTGTATGCTTTATAATTAACTGGTAAACATAAAGTGATTTGCTGAGTTCTGTGAGTAGTTCTGTCAAATTATTAAGCTTGAGGAGGGGGTTATGGAGCCCCAAACGTGGAGTCTGCTCAGACCCCAGTGGTTCCGAATTGAGTTGTGCCTTCAGGCGCGTTGGCAAATTGGTTGGTGTTCAGCAGACTCCACACATTTGGTGTCAGAAGAAGAGACGCCACATGTCAGAACCTCAAACTGACTCCCAGTGACTGATCACTGGTGAGAACTGAGACCCTGGAGGACGGAGAGTTTTCACCCTGTGAGGGGGGCAGTCAGGAGTGCGGAGCTCCCAGAATTAAATGTCCTGGCTGCTCAGGTTCTCCTCATTCACCACTTAGGAGCGAGCCACCCTGGGCCACCTGGTCACATGACGGTGATCCGTAAGCTTGTGAGTGTGGAGTTCCTGTGGACTGTGCATGAAACAGGCTGGTTTTCTGAGCTGCTGCTTTTGGTTTTGTTTTTATGAAATCTTGCTACCATATAACTAGTTTGCCCAAGTGTTTAAGAATTTGATTCCATGATTTGAATATAAGATTCGTATTTTCTTGTTTGAAAATCCAGGTTAATAGATGTGATCTGAAAAGCAAAGATAATTCTTGAAATAAATTCTTTTTTGCTAAATTCAAATAATAAGAATATAAACAGTCATGGATTTACCACCCAGGGGAAGAAAGAGGCCTTGGGCAGTTCTGCTGTGTCTCCCTGATCTCATCTGTCTTCTGCGCATGGAGGTGATCACAGTCCTGATTCTTTTTTTTTTTTTTGAGAGGGAGTCTTGCTCTGTTGCCCAGGCTGGAGTGCAGTGGTATGATCTTGGCTCACTGCAACCTGCACCTCCTGGGTTCAAACAATTCTCCTGCCTCAGCCTCCGAGTAGCATAGATTACAGGCGCCCGCCGCCATGTCTGGCTAGTGTTTGGGGGTTTCGCCATGTTGGTAAGCTGGTCTCGAACTCCTGACCTCAAGTGATCCGCCGGCTTGGCCTCCCAAAGTGCTGGGATTATAGGCGTGAGCCACCGCACCTGGCCTCTTTTTTTATTCTTTGTATTTTGTGTTTTCTGTGCCTCAGTCTGTGGCACACATGCTGTCTGAGGGTGGTGGGTGGGGGGTTGTCAACCAATTTACGCACCCATTCTGTTGCTTACAGGATTTGAGTTGTTTCAAGTTTGTATGTGATGTGGTTGATGTTATTCTTGGTTTTGTCCCCAAGTGCTAACGGTTTATAAATTTATTACTTATTGGGAAAAAGTTGCTGGGTTGTAGATGATGGATAAATTCAGATTTACTAGGAGCTGCCATTGGAATGTGTGGGTTCGCTGCTTTACTATTCACGCCCGTGCTTTTGTTCCTTGTCAGTATTTATTCGGGCTAATGGAGTGGCTCACACCTGTCATCTCCGTGCTTTGGGAGACTGAGGTGGGAGGATCACTTCAGGCCAGGAGTTCGATACCAGCCTGGCAACGCAGCAGGACCCCCGTCTCTACAAAAAGTACTTTGGCATGGCGGTACGAGGCTAGCTACTGGGCTGGCTGCGGCAGGGGGATTGCTGGAGTCAAGGAGCTCGAGGTGACTGCCAGCTTTAACGGGGCCGCTGCACTCCATCCTGGGCGACAGAGATACCTTAGCTTTAAAAAAACGTGTTCTTGTTTATTTCTGTGTGATTATATGTTGCTTTTTACTGATTACCGTTAGCTCTGAGCGTGTTTTTGTGTGTGGTCGTTCGTCTTCTGTGAAATAGTTTTCATCGTTTTCTCACATTTTACCTGTTGGCATGTGTATTGTTTTAGTTTGTGTATGTACGTGCTTTGTAAAACATGCTCCAAACACTAGTTCCGTATTCATTTGTAAAGACTGTAAATGTTTTCTTACGGGTTGTATTTTGTTTTTCACTGCATCCTACAAGGTGATGGACAGTTCTTAATTTTAGAACTGTTGACCTTGTCAGTCTTTTCTTTGGGGCTTTATTTTCTCACATAGAGCCTGATAGGGGGGCGTGCTGAGCTCACAGAGTTAACTCTTGGGGTCCCCCCGCTTCATCACCGGGACGGGTCCCCACTGGAGCTGTATTTCAGGAGCCAGAGTCTGGCTCCCAGGCTTGGAATCTGTTTAACTTTGCATTGTGAACTGTGGGTAAAGCAGGCTCCTCTTCTGCGCCAGTTTAAATGTTTGCTTTTCTTCTCTTAATTTCTGTATAGACTGCTGCCGTATAACTGTAGTTTTTCCATATATCTGACAAATTTAGTTGTCGGTGTGTTTTTATTTTTTATTGTTTTGGCTGGATATGCGTAGATTGAAGAATAGGGTTTGAGGAAGCCGTGGCTGTGGGCCAGCAGCCTCCTCCCGGATTACAAAGCCTGGTCTGGGCAACCCTCCTTTTCTTAGGTCAGGATGGCTTTGCGCTCGGAGTCTGTGCTTCGCCTTGCACATTTGTGATCCTGTGTTCAGGAGGAAGAAGCGGGAAGAGTTTAAGGACTGCAGGAGGATGCAAGGCCCGCTGTGGAAAGCCAAGACCACGTTTGGCTTTCATGCGAATGTCCCCCACGTGGGGCCCTTTCCCCAGCTCTCTGAGTGCAGCTGTGCCTGAATAGGGCTGCAGCCAAAAGCCTGTGATTCTGACCTAATTTAGTCACGTGGTTGGAGCATCCGCTGTCACTCACAGGTGGAGGGGTCAGGGCTGGGAGTCCTGTGCAGTCAGGGACACTGATGTCCGGTCAGCTGCACGGTCGGGGGAGGTGGCCTCACAGTCTGTCTGGGCAGTGTCTTTGTGCCTACCCAGTGAGCTTGCGGTCTGATCTCCGTGGCTGTTTCCTGGGCTCTAGGAGGCCCCAGGGCCCTCTGCTGCAGTCTGTCACCTTGTGACTTGCAGGTACTGATAGATCCCTAGGAAGAAATTTCGGATACCCCAGGAGCCAGACGTGTGCAGGGCCCGGCCTTCCAAGAAGTGGGTGAAACCTGTTAGAAACAGCTGCAGCAGGACCCAGGTCGCCCTGCGGTCAGCTCCGGGGTCTGCAGCCCTCGCCCTGGCTGGTGCAGCCTGGCCCTCAGCACCCTCTGGCTGTAGGGTGGGGACCAGGTCTGCAGCTGGGACCTGGGCATCCTGCAGGGACGCCGGAAGGGTCATCGGGAGAGTCCCTACTTGCTGGGGAAGGGGTGTTATGCGGGAGGAGCTTGTGGCTCCTGGGTTTCTCAGTTCCTCCCTACTCCTGTTAAAAATTAAACAGAGGCACCTTTAAATTGTAAACAGTTTATTTGAACACAGTGATTCCTGAATCGGGAGCACCCAGCCATGGTTTGTGATTTGAAGGTCCACCCCAGGGCTTGACGAAAGGCTTTTGTAGAGCGGATGAGAAAAAAACCAAACTGAACAAGTGGTTGCAGTTACGTAGTCCTCTTATTTGGACTATTCCCTGGGTATTTTCTTGTTATGTAATCAGATTAATTGGAAGTTTGTGGTTGGTTAAACCTGTATTTTCTTGTGAGATGCTGACGGTGGCATTTGAGTTAGACTTCATTAATTCACATTATCCACTATTTGTCCTTTATTATGCATTTCACACACACACATAGTTTTAACATTTTTTCACTAGTGGATGTCATTTTTTTTTTTTTTTTTGAGACATCATCTCACTCTGTCACCCAGGCTGGAGTGCAGTGGCGCGATCTCAGCTCACCACAACCTCTGCCTCCCGGGTTCAAGCAATTCTCCTGCCTCAGCCTCCCGAGTAGCTGGGACCACAGGTGTGCCACCACGCCCAGCTAATTTTTGTTTTAGTAGAGACGGGGTTTCACCATGTTGGCCAGGCTGGTCTTGAACTCCGAGCTCATGATCCGCCCAGCTTGGCCTCCCGAAGTGCTGGGATGACAGGCATGCGCCACCGTGCCCAGCTGTGGATGTCACTTTTTTCTTCTTCTTTTCCTTTTTTGTGGTCGTCTTTGACTCCAGGATGTCACTTTTTAAGACTTGTGTTTTGGTTGTGAACATGGCACGTGATAGGGAAGGGAGAACCGTCCCCCACGCTTCCGCTGTAAAAACCTAGTTGCCTCTTCCTCTTGTCTTCACTAAGGGCAGATGCTTTCCCAGCATGTGTGGGTTGAGGGTTGTTTTCACACGGTGATGTAGTCAAGCCACGCTTCTGCCTTTTCATGGTCCTGGGCTTCAGCCCTGCCTGGCCATGACGCACTCCGGGGGCACCCAGTGCAGTCAGACCTTGCGTCATGTCCGAGGACGGGCTGGGTGACGGGAGTGGAGCCTCCCTGGGGATCACCTGGGTGTCTTGGGAGCTGCTGCGCCCTTCGTTTAAGAAGCTAATGTCCTGGACAGTCAGATTTTCTCTCCTCAATCTGTTTTGTTTTGTTTTGTATTTTAAATGAAGACTGGCAGATTCGTTCCTTGGGGGCCCATTTTTAAGAAGCTGAAGGTGTGGGAGACCTTTCCTCCCCTTTCCTTTCTCCCTCATCTTATTTTCTCCACGGGGTGAAAAATGGCCTGGAGCCTCAAACCTACCCCCAGAAACACGAAGAAATTGAGGTTCCGAAACGTTAGAGCATTTTAACTTAGAAAAGGGGCCAGAGCAAAGGGAGTCCCTGGAGTGGGACAAGCGCCCCCTTATATGGCGCCTCCGGTGCGCAGGCCTGGGCCACAGCATTTAAAAACTCCGCCGCCCATTTTATAAAACAAAACAAAATCCCTTTTTCTCTAAGACCCAAATATCGATATGTGCATATATAATCTTTTTCCCCAGGCCAAAAATAAGACATTCGGAAGCATGACATTGAAGGGATTCTGGAAGAAGAAAATGCGAAGTTCCCTCCCTCCTTCCGCCTCGTCGTGGGTTGACGGGTGCATCCGAGCCAGGGACCGGCCCCCGGGGACGGCAGAGGGGAGGGGAGCGAAGGCCAGGGCTCCGTCCGGGGGTGCGCAGCGCCCACTCAGGAACGGTTTCGAGTGAGACGCGGACGGGGAGGGTGCCTGCGTGCGCGGTCCGGCCGGGTTCAGGTCAAGCCCGCTTCGTCAGCTCCGGACACAGGCGCCGGTCACTGTCCTGTGACGGTCTGCGGCCTTTCCTCGCCGCTTTCATTCCTGGAGACATGAGTGTCATCCAATCCAGAACAAAACCCTTCCCGGGCAGGGGACGCGAAGACCTGCCGTGCAAACTGCACACGGGAAGGCGGTCACGGGGACCTGCCGGTGAGGAGAGCGCGGCCGGGCGTCTGCTGCAGAGATGCCCTCACCCCACGTGGGGCTGCCTGCGCTCCAGCTGGCCGTGCTTCTCGCGGGGCCGCCTTCCTGCGAAGACCGCAGGTGAACATAACGTGACTTCATCAGCACAGCTTTAAAGACAAAGTATTTACAAAGAGGCAAAGAGGTGGGTTCAAAATACTGACCTGTGTCCATGCATTTGGGGGCAGGTGGTTTTGGTTACGTGGGTAAGCTCCTCGGTGGTGGTTCTGAGGTTTTGGTGCCGGTCGCCCGAGCAGTGTACGCTATACCCAGTATGTGCTCTTCTGTCCCTCACCCCGCCCTCCCTCTCCCAAATCGCCAAGGTCCTTTATGTCATTCTCATGCCTTTGTCCTCATAGCTTAGCTCCCACTTGAAAGTGAGGACGTGTCATACTTGGTTTTCCATTTCTGAGCAACTTCACTTAGAATAATGGCCTTCAGCTCCATCCAGGTTGCGGCAAATCCCACTGTTTCATCCCTTTTCAGGGCTGAGTAGTATTCCGGCACATTCTATTTAGCCACTCATTGGTTGATGGGCATGTTAGGTTTGTTCTGCATTTTTGTGTTTGCAAATTGTGCTGCCATAAACATGCGTGGGCAAGTGTTTTTTCATACGACTTCTTTTCCTTTGGGTTCATACGCAGTAGTGGGATTGCTGGATTGAATGGTAGTTCTACTTTTACTTCTTTAAGGGATCTTCATACTGTTTTCCATAGTGCTTGTACTTTACATTCCCATCAACAGTGTAGAAGAGTTGCCTTTTCACCACTTTCACACCAACATCTATTATGTTTTTTTTATTATTAAGGCCATTCTTACAGGAGTATGGTGGTATGTCATCGTGGTTTTAATTTGCATTTCCCTGATAATTAGTGATGTTGAGCATGTTTTTTCTTTGTTGGCCGTTTGTATATCTTCTTTTGAGAATTGTCTATTCATGTCCTTTGCCTACTTTTTTGATGGGAATTTTTTCTTTTTTTGCGGATTTGAGTTTTCTGTAATTTCTGGATATTAGTCCTTTGTAGGATGCATAGTTTGTGAAGATTTTCTCCCACTCTGGGTTGTCTGTTTACTCTGTTAATTCTTTTGCTGTGCAGAAGCTTTTAAATTTAATTAGGAGCCATTTGTTTGTTTTTGTTGCATGTGCTTTTGAGTCATGAATTCTTTGCCGAAGCCAATGTTTAGAAGCTTTTTTTTTTTTTTGATATATTTATATTTTATTTTCATTCCTGTGAGCATATGTAGTAACTTTTTGAGGTCTCTTCTCTTGGGCAATTTCAAATGAAATCCTAGGACTTTTAATCAGGAATGCTACCAGGGAAGATAAATAGGAAAAATCTCTTTTCCTTTATGGTTAGAAAAAGTGAATACATTTCCACACACAAAAGTGTAGTATATAAATTGGTGAATTACAGAAATTCACCAAAACATCAGTTTGTTTCTTGCAGGATGAAGAATTTGTTAGATTGGATAAGTCTTTGCTATTTTCTGTTATCTGCATTTGCCACATTAATGCTAAATCTGTAAAACAACCTGGCCCGATCACTGGCTAGGATTTCCAATACTGTGTTGAATGGAGGGATAAAAGCAGGTATTCTCTACAGCTCTTTCCTGATCTTGGGAGGAAAGGGATTTGTTTGTTTTGGTATTTTACCATTGATTATGATGTTAGTGTTGGTTTTTCTTATATAACCTTTTTCATATTGTGGTTTCCTTTTAGTCCTAGTTTGTTGTGTTTTTATTATGAGTGGGTCTTAATAACTTGCCAAACACTTTTTCTGCATCAGTTGCAATGGTTATCATATATCAGTCATTTTGCTAATATCATGTATTATGTTGATTGATTTTCATATATTGAGCCAGTCTTTCATTTTAGGGATAAACCTCACTTGGTTTTGGTGTGTAATCCTTTTATGCTGCTAAATATGGTTTGTTAGTACTTGAGTGAGGATTTCTGCATTAGTAGTTATAAAGAAGATTTGTCTGTAGCTTGTTTTCTTGTACTGTCTTTGTCCGTCTTTAGTGTAACTTTTTTGGCCTCATAGAATGAGTTTGGAAGTATCCCTTTCTCTCCTTTTTTTTTTTTTTTTTTTTTTGGTCAGAGTTTGGAGAGGCTTGGTGTTCATTTTTTTAATGTTGGGTAGATCAGTAAAACAGTTAGGTCTTGGGTTTTTATAATTTAGGGGTTCTGATTACTACATCAAAGTCATATAACTGTAAGTCTGTTTATATTTTCTAATTCTTCATGGCTCAGTCTTGGTACACTGTGTGTTTCTAGACATTTGTTCACCTCGTCAATGTTACTCAACTTGCTAATGTGCCCTTAGAGACTTTTTTTTTGAGATGGAACGTTGCTCCGTCACCCAGGGGGAAGTGCAGTGGTGCGATCTCGGCTCAGTGCAGCCTCCACCTCCCGGTTCAAGTGATTCTCCTGCCTCAGTCTCCGAAGTAGCTGGAACTACAGGTGCCCGCCACCACGCCCGGCTAATTGTTTTGTATTTTTAGTAGAGATGGGGTTTCACTGTGTTGGCCAGACTGGCTTCCAACTCCTGACCTCAAGTGATCCGCTTGCCTTGGACTCCCAAAGTGCTGGGATTACAAGCGTGAGCCATCGTGCCTGGCCAGACTTTTTACATAGGATTTAAGACACAGATTTCTTTTATATGTGTTTTACTTTGTTGTATATGTGTTCTGCTTATTTTGTAAATGTTTTAGGTCCAGGGGTACATGTACAGGATACCAAGCACATGGAATTGACCTAAATGCCCATCAGCAGTAGACTGGATAAAGAAAATGTGGTATATATGCTGCAGTGGACCTATGTGTGCATATTTCTTTTTGGTAGAATGATTTCTATTTCTATTTGGCTATATACTCAGTAATGGGATTGCTGGGTTGAATGGTGGTTCTGTTTTAGTTTCTTGGTGAAATCGCCACACTGCTTTCCAAAATGAGTGAATTAAATTCCCACCAGCAGTGTATAGCATTAGGGATATTAGACCCTCGTTAGGTGCATAGTTTGCAGGTATTTTCTCTTTGTAGGTTGTCCATTTACTCTGTTAGTTTCTTTTGCTGTGCAGAGGTTTTTTAGTTTAATTAGGTCCCATTTGTTAATTTTTTCTTTTGTTGCAAGCCTTTTCTCCACAACCTCACCAGCATCTATATTTTGTTCTTTCCCCACCCCCCCCACTTTATTACTTTTTTGAGGCAGTGTCTTGCTCTGTTACCCAGACTGGAGTGCAGTGGCACGATCTTGGCTCACTGCAGCCTCTGCCTCCAGGGTTCAAGCAGTCATCCCACCTCAGCCTCACGAGTAGCTGGGACTATGGGCGTGAGCTAACAGGCCCGGAGAATTTTTTGATTGTTTTGTGGAGACAGTGTCTCACTATATTGCCCAAGCTGGTCTTGAACTCCTGGGCTAAAATAATCCTGCCTCAACTTCCTGAACTGCTGGGATTACAGGCCTGAACCACAATGCCCAGGCTATTTTTGAGTTGTTAGTAATAGCCATTCTGAGTGGTATGAGATGGTATCTCATCGTGGTTTTAATTTGCATTTCTTTAATGATTAGCGATAGTGTTTATTTTCTTCATGTTTGTTGGCTGTATATCTTTTGAAGTGTCTGTTCATGTCCTTTGCCCACTTTTTAGTGTTTCATTTTTGTTTTTGTTTTTTGCTTAATTTGTTTCTTATAGATTCTAGATATTAGAACCTTGTTAGATGCATAGTTTGCAGATATTTTCTCTCACTTTGTAGGTTGTCTGTTTATTCTGTTAGTTTCTTTTGCTGTACAGAAATTCTTTAGTTTAATTAGGTCCTGTTTGTCAATTTTTTCTTTCATTGCAATCGCTTTGGGCATCTTCATCATGAAATACTGGCCAGGTCCTATGTCCAGAATGGTATTTCCTAGGTTATCTTCCAGGGTTTTTATATCTTTAGGTTTTACATTTAAGTCTTTAATTCATCTTAAATTTGTATTTGTGTATGGTGTAAAGAAAGTCCAGTTTCAGTCTTCTGCATATGGCTAGCCAGTTATCCTACCACCATTGTCAAATAGGGAGGCCTTTTGTCATTGCTTGTTTTTGTTGATTTTTTCAAAGATCAGATGGTTCTAGGTGTGTGGCATTATTTCTGGGCTTTCCATTCTGCTCCATCAGTCTCTGTGTCTGTTTTTGTACCAGTACCATGCTATTTTGGTTACAGCAGCTTTGTAGTATAGTTTGAAGTTGTTTAATATGATGCCTCCAAACTTAGTTCTTTTTGCTTGGCTATGCAGAATCTTTATTGGTTCCACATGAATTTTAAAATAGTTTTATCTAATTTGGTGAATAATGTCATTGGTATTTTGATAGGAATAACATTGAATCTAAATTGCTCTGGGTAGTTGGACCATTTTAGCAATATTAATTCTTCCTATCAATAAGCATGGAATAGTTTTCCATTCATTTATATCATCTCTGATTTTTTTTTTTTCCAGCAGCATCTTGTAACCTGTTGTAGAGATCTTTCATCTCCTGGATAGCTGTATTCCTAGATATTTTATTCTTTTTGTGGCTACTGTGAATGGGATTGCCTTCCTGATTTGGCTCTCAGCATGGTTATTGTTGGTGTATAGAAATGCTACTAATTTTTGTACATTAATTTTTTATCCTGAAACTTTGGCACAGTTATTTATCAGGAGCTTTTCAACAGAGACTGTGGGGTTTTTTGGGGTATAGGATCATATCATTTGCAAAAAGGTTTGATTTCCTCTCCTTCTATTTGATTTCTTTCTCTTCCGTGATTGCGTTGGCTAAGACTTTCAGTAATATGTTTTAGGAGTGGTAAAAGAGGGCATCCTTGTCTTGTTACAGTTTTCAAGAGGAATGTTTCCAGCTATTGCCTATTCACTGTGATGTTGGCTGTAGACTTTTCTGTAGGATGCCAGCCCCTACACTCCACCTGTGGGTACCCTGTGTCCAGTGGCGACAAAGGAATGAGACAAAAACAGGTTAAGAGTGCATAAAGTGGGACTGGGGCCAGCACAAAGAGGAGGCTGCAAAGGCCCCGAGCTCTGGTCTCCACAGTGTTTATTGAACACAGTCACTTTTATCTGTAGTGCAGGAGGCAGGGTGAGTCCTGAAAGGGAGGCTGTGCATCAGACGTAGGATCGACAGCAGTGGCGTATGCGACTTTCTCAAGAGCTGAAAGCGTGTGCTTGTCCATAGTGCAGCTGCTGGGAGGCGCTTAGCAAGGAGCCTGCGTGCCGGGGACATTCCAGGGCTTCAAGGGAGGGTTACGTCCTTGGGCGCCATGTCTAGAGTATCAGAGCTTAGGTCCCTGTTCCTGGGGACATGCTGGCATAGAGAGGCCTCCTGTGGCCTTCCGCAGTCCATGTTCCTGATTTCTTTCATACTTCACTCACCAGCAGTTTACGTAGCTCACTGTAACCTTCGTCCG
>PVKP010030204.1:0-28190 GCA_004027715.1 Plecturocebus donacophilus
AAAAAAAAAAAAAAAAAAAGACAATGGAAAAGATCTGGTGGAGATGGGGGGCTTGAATATAAAAACGAGATCATGTAGAGTTCCTGAGAAGGTGGGAGGGGTTGGGATCTGTGAAATAAAAGCATATTTGAGCCTAAAACTTTGATTTAGCCTTGGTTAAAATTAAACATTTGAAAATTATCTTAATAACATTTCCTTAAAATAATTTTTATTAACTTTAATTATCATTGATAAACAGTGACTCACAAAATACAGGTATTTAATAAGAAACACTGGGAGGGAAGAATCTTGTTGGCGTAAGTACCTTAAGAATTCAAAGTACTTTTCTGGCTGTTACTCTTCTCAGTAAGATGAGGAAGAGAGGTTAGAGAATATTTACATTCTAGTGACCTTTCAGTTGTGCAAAGAATAAAGAACACTGTTAGGAGCCAGTGGGGCAAAGGTCTTACTGAAATATAAACCTCTGCAGGCTCTGTTTCTTAATATCATAAATAACAGTTTCTCTTTTTGATAGTGCAAGAAACCTCCCAAAACACTGAATTTTAACTTCAAAGTTTCTGCTTAGTATTTCCAGACATAAACTTTAGTGGTAAAGCATGTGATGACCACAAAGTCTGTAATACATTTTTATAGGAAATTGTCTTTAATGTTCAAATTAGGAAGTCAAGGGAGTTAAGGGTATTGGAAGTCATGTTAATGAAATTATAGCCCATGGACTCTAAGTTGGATACTGAGGAAAGTATTAAAAGAATAAAGCTTAATGGATTGAGATAATGATGATTTTGAAAAATAGTTCTGCTGGGCATATTTGAATGAGCAAGTTAGAAGAATAGGAGGTTGTGGTCAAAGAGTAGGAGGCCTGCTTTTCAAGATGATGACAAGGTCCAAGGTGTGACCACAGAAATAGATATCTGGAGTAGAGTGGAGGAGAGTATTTGATATGAGGGATTCAGGAAATTAAAATGCTGGGATGTTAGCCTTTTAATTTTAATCTCATCCAAGTAGAATGAAGGAGACTGTGCACTAGGTGACAGTCTTCACTGAATGAGGAACGATGATTTGGAGATCAGAAGACAACAGCCAGAGGGAGGGATGGGGGAGCATAACACAATGGTATATACCTCAAAGGAGCAAAGGTTTTTTATCAGCATCCGGGTAGGTAATGGTTGGGAAACAAGGAACAATCAGTACATCAGTAAAATCTAACAGATAGGGAAAGAGAAAACAACCCTATTTTAGAGTGTTTGGAATCCTCTCTTTCTCTGCCTATCCAAAGCCTACCATTATTCAAATCTCATCTTTAAAATCTTTCTTTTTGAAAACAAAGGTTTGCAAAGGTGTTTTTTAATTAGGAATCAGTTATAGCAAAAGGAATCTTTAATACAAATTCTACCATAAACCACTGTTCTAAGAAAGGAGAACAACTCATTGGCCTGGCTTTACAACCGGTAATGATGTTTCTAATAAAACACGTCTATTTGAACTTTTAAAAAAATTTTCAATCCACATTTCGCTCAATAATTGTCCCATTTGTGCCTTTTAAACTACATTATTCTCACTATGTAAGCCTTTTCTTTCATCTTTTCAAATCTTACTACTGTTTCGAAGTTTCGAGACCGATCTCTTTTACAAAGTTTTACTAATTTCAAAATTAATCATTCTGTATATCTTTCTACTTTATTTCTCAGGGTCCATTTCCTGCAAATTTGACACTTATCTATACCATCCTGTACTATCTTGACCAGATTTTAAGCAGTTTCAGGGAAGAAACCGTGCTTGATTCTTTGTTTCCCAGAGCACATAGTAAATGAACAAAATGCTCTTAGTAAGACGCAACAAGACATGATGGAGCATGCATGAACTTCGGAGGAAATTATTAATTTTGGTTAACAATTTTCTCCCTGATTCCTTTTCCCAAGCTCTTAAATCCTGACTGGAAAGTCCTCCTCCTATATCTCCTCATCAAAATCATACCTAACTTTGATCGTCCAGGCCTGCCTCCTCCATGAAAAGTGTACTGCCAACACAAGTCTGTTCTTTCTCCCATCTCTGAACATGTATCTTACTCATTTACACTTTAGTTGCCTACATTTTCATGGGCTCATTTCTTTTCTTCCTTTTGCTATCATAAGTTCCTCTAATGAAAGAACTGTGTCTTTTAAATATAGTCAGTATATTTACCCAATGAAAACACAGGACAACTGCCTAGAAACTACTTGGAACTGTAGTTGCTCCAGAAAAATCACGGATTACTCACTGATTTACTTTCCAATAATTCTTTCAATAGGTCTACAATCTCTTATTCACCATTTTGAAATCTAAAAAGGTCTGAAAATCAAATGCTTTCTTAACATTTGGTAGCAAAACCTGTTTGACCTGACTCATTTGTCATTAAAACTTGACCTGAACCCAAGGGCAAAGTGGCAGAACCTGACCTGAAAAAATGATCTTAACTGAAGTGAGGCTATACACTTCATTTATCTTAGTGTGACATTGATAATTTTTCTGGAAAAAAATGTTGACTATGGGTGATGCCCCAGATGTCACATAAAACACACCTCTCTAAAATCTGAAAAGTTCTGAATTCTGAAATCCATCTGGCAGAAAGATTTCATTTAAAGGAAGTGAATCAAATCTCTTCTAGCTGTAGTCTACTGCCATACATATAATAGGCTAATTTGTAAAAATTCAATTAAAGCTGGGTACGGTGGCTCACGCTAGTAATCCCAGCTCTTTGGGAGTCTGAGGCAGGTGGATCACCTGAGGTCAGGAGTTCGAGACCAGCCTGGCCAACATGGAGAAACCCCATCTCTACTAAAAATACAAAAATTAGCTGGGTGTGGTGGTGGGCACCTGTTATCCCAGCTACTGGGAAGGCTGAGGCAGGAGAATAGTCTGAACCTGGGAGGTGGAGGTTGCAGTGAGCTGAGACAGTGCACTCTGACCTGGATGACAGAGCAAGACTCTGTCTCAAAACAAAAACAAACAAACAAACAAACAGAAAACAGAAATTCAATTAAATACGAAAATGATGTCTATCTTCATGGGAAAAACGTGGTCTAAAAATTAAAAGATCATTACTAAAATGAATGAAGCAAGTTAAAATTCCAGAACAAATACCTTCCTGGGAAAATAAGGTCTAAAACTTCAAGAAATTATTAAAAATAACAAAGCAAAAATACCTTTGAAAATGTCTTTCAAGATTAGCTTGACTAACATGGCGAAACCCCGTCTCTACTTAAAATACAAAAATTAGCAGGAGGTGGTGGCACATTCCTGTAATCCCAGCTACCTGGGAGTCTGAGTCTCCGGAATCGCTTGAACCTGGGAGGCAGAGGCTGCAGTGAGCTGAAATCGTGCTACTGCACTCCAGCCTGGGCAATGAGAGCAAAACTCCGTCTCAAAAAAAAAAGAAAAGAAAAGAAAAGAAAATGTCTTTCAATTATGGTTTTTATTAAGCATACTGTTTTTCTCATTAACTGAAAATCAGCGGTAATTAAAAATTTATTGCATGTAATTAGGAATGTGATTTAAAAATACAAAGACTGAAATCTAAGACAAATTGTGGTTTATAAAGTTTACTGCTATGTTTACATTTCTTAAGGGACACAGTTATTTCTACTAGTATAAGGTTGCTACCAGTAACCCGAGTGAAATGTTGATTATTCACACCTATTTCTTCATCTGGAAAATAAGGGGACGGACTAAATGACCTGTTAAGGTTCTTCTGAAATTCTATGATCAAGTATAATATCCAGCACGTGACCAAGTTAAAAAAAGTCAATATACAGGAAACAAATCAGTCTGTAAATAATGAGAACCTGTATTATCAAAGCTAATGTCATCTGAAATACGTGGAAGTAAAGATGAAAGTATGTAAAAGATAATTTTGAATGTTCTGTATTTAGAATGTGCTTCAACATTTAATGCTATCTAATTTACATATCCTTTCTGGTGCTATTGCAAGTTTTATCATGGTTTTATGGCAACAGAGGAATCTGATGAATTCGAATGGGACCTACTTGCTTCTGTGGAGTTACAATTTAAATTGAATGTCTAATAATAGGAAGGCAACATATACAACAGGCAAAAGTGATTTTAGAAATAACGGAGAACGGGGGACAAAATTCACACACGGAAAATGTTACGCATAACAAAAGCAGGCAACTCACAGAAATGCGAGTAGAAAAGAGGCCTCTGCTGGAGCGAGAGCAAACAGAATCAGAGAGCATTAGAACTGAAAAGCTCCTGGGAGAACCTGGGGTTTCGGTGAACAAAACTTAGCAGTTTTTAGAAGCACAGGACTGGGCCAGGAGTTGAGAGACAGCCTTGGAGTTCAGTGAGTTGCAGCCCTAGCCGTGTGGCAGAAAAGAGGCCTCTGCTGGAGCGAGAGCAAACGGAATCAGAGAGCATTAGAACTGAAAACCTCCTGGGAGAACCTGAGGTTTCAGTGAACAAAACTTGGCAGTTTTTTAAAAGAACAGGACTGGGCCAGGAGTTGAGGGACAGCTTTGGAATTCAGCGGGTTGCAGCCCTAGCCGTGTGGTCACTCCCTTGCTTCTCTGGCTATTTCCTTATCTATAAAATCGGTGGGTTGGTTTAGGCTGACTGAGATGCTGGCAGGGACATCTGAGCTGTCGATGGACCTCTGAGCTGCCCTTACCACATTGCTGGTAAGTTACTTAAACCTCGGTGTGTTTTCCCATTTTGTATATCAAAATAATAATATAAAATCAGAAAAGTAAATCCAAACGCATTGCTTTGCTGCGATTAAGTCGCTGAGCGAAAATGGAAAGGACGAAGGAAAGAGAGAAATAGCCAGGCCCTGGGATGACTATCACCTGGGTCCGACTTTGCGTCCTACAGCAGAGCGGGCTGGGGGCGTGTAGTCGCGGATGGGCGAGACGAAACCGCCAGGAGGCGGAAGAGACCGCCCTCTGGGCGGAAGTGACGCAACGCCGGCTGTCGGCTGTGAGGGGAGGTGTAGCCGGTGTGTGGAGGCAGGCGGTAGCGGCGGAAGAGGTTCAGGGGCTGATGGCGGATCAGGATCGGAAACCTGTCTAACTTTCTCACTCGGTCCGGGAGTCCTTCCACTGGGTAAGGTGCCTCCTCGGTCCACTCCAGCGCCTTGTGCGGGGTGGACCACAACTGTATCTTTTAGGGCTCGTGCTACACCCTTCAGCCCCTGTAGTGTAGGGGCCTGGCCAGTCTCGGGAGAGGTCTCTGTGGTGACGAGGCTTTTCTTCTCGAGGACAAACTTTCCCTTCTGGACTGCGATTGTTACGGGGTGTGGGCGACTCAGATCAGCCGTCAAGTTTTGGAATAGCAACGGGTGGCCGCCCCACGCGGTGGGAGGCCCGCGGGACAGGCCTCCGCGATTTGGGGGAGGCGTGTGGGACTGGGGCCCTTTGGCTGGGGACGAGTGACGGTGGCCACCCCTGAAGAAAAAGCCTGTGGTGTCTAAGGCTCAACTCTGGGGTGGCTGTTTTGAGGGCAGTGTGTGTGTGTGCCTCTGTCGCAGTAAGCTGAGAAAACACGTAGGTCGCGTCCGGGAAGGACGCTCGGGTTCGTCTTTGCGGAGAGAAACCCAGCTGTTTTGGTTTGAGTCGCCAGTGGCGAAGGGGGCGGAGACTCCCTGCACCGCCTACTCTTGAGGGCCGAGGGCGGAGTTGGCTCTTCGGCTGCTTCACCTGGAATCCATTCCTCTTCCCGCCCCAACACCCTGCAGGTTCGCCAGGTATAGACCATTCCCGACCTATCTGCGCTCCTGGCTTAGGGAATCTGTGGCTAGAGTTTAGCGTGCACGCGCGTATGTACACCTTGTTAGTAAAAAATAGCGCTTAGCGTGTGGGTATTCACACCTTATTGGTAAAAGTTTTGTTAGGAAACACTGGCATTTGACTTTAGACATACTTAGATTTTCGGTTTCACACAGTGGTTATGAATTGCTATTGTTAGGATTGATTTTCCCATCTAAATCTTAATTTTTCAACTGTCTGCATTCTGCTAATGTTAAAATTTCTACGAGCTGTGCACGAACAATTACTAGTTATAATTTTGGTGCTCAATTCCAAAAGCATTTAAAGAGATCATTTGAATAGAAACTAAAAGTGGGTCGATTCTCCTCAAAGTGCTTTTCGGGTTTAGGGAAGGAGCTGAGGACAGCCTTTCTTCTTCGTTTTGTTCTTTTCCAGGGGAAACTTGATTTCTTAAAGGATTGTTTGATGATGCCGACTTCTAATGAGGTGGTTTTTTTTTTTTTTCAAACTGTTCAACTATAAAGAACATCTTATTGTAGTTTTTGCTTTCTAGTCATCACGTTCTGTTTTTGTTTTGTTTGAGTCTGTCGCCCAGGTTGGAGTGCGGTGGCGCGATCTCTGCTCACTGCAACTTCTGCCTCCCGGTTTCAAGCGATTCTCCTACCTCAGCCTCTTAAATAGCTGGGATTACAGGCGCGCACCCCCACGCCCGGCTAATTTTTGTATTTTTAGTAGAGACGGGGTTTCACCATGTTGATGAGTCTGGTCTGAACCCCTGACTGGCGATCCGCCCACCTCTGCCTCCCAAAGTGCTGGGATTACAGGCGGGAGCCACAACGCCAGACTCATCACGTTCTTAAATTGTAGACCCCTGTTTACAGTTATCACTGTAGCCATGTTTATTGAATTAACCAGTAAATCCCTTTTCCATAACAAAAATAACATTTTGGAATTCAAAATTTTATCCTTTTTAATGATGTTAAAATAATTATTAAAGATCACAATGATGCTCCTTGTATACTTCTTTTGGGCGGATTTATTATATTCTTTTGGATTGGATATGTAAAATCTGGGCTTTATACATTTCTGTCTTTTCAAAGCTTATTTTGCCCCAAATAAACCTTTAGAAGAAGGTAAAACTTTACCCTAAAATATATGGGCCAAGATCATAGCATTTTCAAAACCAACTTATAAAGTCTAAAAAGTAAATAAAACTGGTGTGGATGACACCTGGGCAGAATGTCGTGGCACTCAGGTGTAAAGGATTCTGGAAATAGGGATATTGGCAAGGGTGCAAATTAACAGACTGGGGCTTTTGCTTCTGCCTCCTAGAAAGAATGCTGATAACATTTTTCGGGAGCAGAGGTCTGTTTATAGTTTTTAGTGTTTCTTTGAGCCACAGTGTGAATAATTGGAAACTATTTGAATGCTGGATGTTTTTTCCTTTCATATGTTTGTCCTATAGGACTAAAGTTTGGAGACAATTCTAAAGATTTTTTAGCTGAGGATGTGAAAAACTTTCAGCAACTTTGTCAACCGTTACCTGAATTATAAAATTTCTAAGAGTAAAAAGCATTCATACTCTAAAATGCAGTTTTTCAGCTGCAGTGGGTCATAAGTGGAGTATTACTAATACATTTCATTTATTTACTTTGGTTTTACTATTAAGGAAATTTTCAAACATACACAAAAGGAGAATGAACAGTAAAATGAACCAACATTTTACTAATCTTGTTTTATTACCCCTTCTAACATTTATTTTTTTTCCTCTTGGAGTTCTCAAAGCAACTCTTAGACATCAAGACATTTCACTTATAGTTAGCTTAGCATCTTTAACTGGTAAGGACTTTAAAAAAACATAGAATCACCATAATTATATTATCACACATAACAAAATTACCTTATTTCTTTTTGAATTCTAATTGTTAGGACTGGCAAACTATGTTTATATTTATCTAAATTAAAAAGCTTAATTAGGCTTCATATGTTTAGTGTACAGAAGTTCTTACTGTGGTCTGTTTTTTAGTATACTAAGGCTTGCATTTTTGTGCTAAAGTAAAACAAGTATTGGGAACCACTGGAAAAATACTACCACAAAAGTCAAATCTGTTTTGGGCTTGAAAAAGTTCCAAGAGGAGTAAGTAAAGATAACATTGAGATGCTTCCTACCCCGACCCCATGTTTATCTTAGCTATATACATGACTGAGTGCTCACTATGTATTATTTATCATTTTTAAAGACATTAATGCATTCCCAAAATAATACAATTGGAATTTAGACCGAAGACTTTATGATATACAGTTTACAGCATAACACACATAAAGGAATTCTAGAGGCATTAGAACTTCGGGGAATGTAGGAAACCTGGAAGAGGGCACTGTAGTCAGCATGTGTATGCATTTCTGACTTTGTTTCCCAGCCAAATGTGTCTCACCCCTTAATTGTTGATTGGATGTTTTTTACTTATCCTTGGCTTGCCAACTTACTATAATCCTGTTTGTGGAGATGCAGTTTAGAGAAGGAGAATCAGAATCAGAATTTGGCGTGGTAAAGCTGCTTGCTTCTACTTCCCTTTTTGTGTAGGGACTGTACCTCTCTCCAGCTGAGAGGTTTGTACGTTTTCTCAGGATATTAGTGAAGCTACACTTCCCAGGCATTACCACAAGGTGATGCAGTGACTTAGCATATTATTTCTCCACTCCCATGCGACTTTGACATTCTCAGTGAATTCCAGCATTTTTATAAGCTTGCCTATCTCTTCAGCCTATTATCTGCAGGAGGAGTGAATCAGAGAAGCTATGTAGGAATTAGAAATTTAAAATGGGTTAATGACATAATTATATTTAGATTGCATTCATCCATGTAAACTTTTTAAATGATTAGTAGCTATACTATAATAAGAGTAAAAAATGACAAGGTACTAGAATAACTTTTGTAAAATATTTCCATAATTATAGCAATGAAATTTTAAAAAGATTGGAGTGTTGGAGAGACGTTAATGAAGGCTATTAATAGGATAATCACAAATTATTTTTTCAGACTTATAAACATTGTGAATACTATATTTAAAGTGAAATACTAGTGTTTTATATTAAAAATGTGAAATTTGGGGTAGGGTTTAAAAATGGAATTTCTTGTTAATAGGGCTATTTAAAACAAAATAATATGTATACTTGTAAAAATTCAAACTATAAATTGATGTAAAATTTAAAGTCCTTAAGTTTTTCTTTTTACACACATCCCTTATAAGACTATTAACTCTATAATGTGTACTTCTTGAGTTCCTTTTGATGCATTTGTAAACATATACAAATACATACATGTATACCTACCTACTATTTTGTACCTCAAAAACTTCTGCGAACTGAAAGTGTAAGGTTGGATTGCAGATAAAAAAAAAAAAACTGATGTAATTGAGGTTAACAAAAGTTGAAACACTTGCCTTGTTTTATAAAAAAAAAAAAATAGTTACAGCTTTGTTGGTTTAATTTACTTTTAGGAAATGACTTATTTTAAGAAAAAAGTATTATCCGTAATCAGCTTTTGATTAAAAACATGGGATGCATATTCTAAGCTAGTTTATTTTCTTCTTACTGAATATCTTCCTCAAAGGAAGCATGACTATTCACTCTCTTAATAGAAAAATACTGCTTATTCCCTTAATTCAGTTTTGGTAGCTGTATTTAATAGATGTTGGTTCAGTTGATTTAGCTATAGTTTATTTTGTTGGTTGGTATCTTATAACCAGTAGTGATTTATTTCTTTTTTTTAAGAACTGGAATTGGTGGGTTTTTTTTTTTCCCTTTGTGAAGCCACTTACTTGAAAGAGGATCATTAATGACTTCATTAGTATCATGATACCTCCCTGGGAGCCCATAGCTGAGACGACTCAAAGAAACAAAATAATAGAACTCAAGTTATTTTAGGCAGAGTTCTCCAGTGTTTGTAAATGCTACCTTTTTATTTTTCTGATGGCTTTAGGTTACCAGATGGAGAGTATTCACAGTTAAGTCTTTCCATGAAATATGGTTGCTGGTAGTAAAGTCCTTTTATTAGTGCAGAGGTAAAGGAGGATTGCTACTGAATATACTGTTTACCTTGGAATCCTTGCAAACCTCAGGTAGAGAGAGGCTGACAACTTAGCCTGATATCTACAGTGGTTTCCAGGTTCAAGATTGACAGTGTTTTTGGGATGTCCAGTATATTCAGTAAAGCAGGACTTTGGCCATAACAGAAGCAGAGGGGACACAAGAAGAAAGTTCATATATTTTAAAGTGCTTATTATTACAAAACTTAAAAAATTTGCCTTAGTATTTCAAACAGGTCAGCAAAAGAAACAGTTGTAAAAGCATGCTTTTTTAGATCTTCTTAGCAATAAGCCTTCTTATTAATGGCTAAAATGTGAGTAGAGCCTTGCTTCTGTGCTTGCTCTGTAGAAACTTCATTGATTTGTGAAGTAAATTAATTTGGTTAGCAAAAATCTTGCCCCAGTTTTCCCTATTATTACAGAGGTGCCTGTTTTAATGACTCCAGCAAGTACGGTCAGGTCAGTCATAGTTTCTTATGTGTTCTGTAGAATTAGTGATTGCACTGAGCCTGTGACAAACTCTGCAGATTGGTTTTTTGTGTAAATCCTCATTTGTTTCTGTTTTCTCAAAAGTAGAGCACAAAATAGGGAAAACATTTAGATCTTGCAATTTTTATAATCTACTCTCACCATTCATCTGCTATCCAATGCTTGGTGTTTACTAAGCCAAGTGAGCATTCATGAATCTCTACTACGGTATATATTTCATTAATACTACACTTTTATTTTTAAATGTAAGTTTATTGTAATCAATAAACATGTAGAAAGGGCACGTGAATACTAGAAGTCAAGGTAGGATCATTGGACCTAGGATGAAATGGTAGGTTTGTAATAGGTAGAGAAGAACAAATAGGCTGAGCCATTTCAAGTAGACCCACTAAGATTTTACATGGTTTGAGAGAATTGAGCAAGCTTGTACCAGAAGCCCAAGAAGACAGGCTGGGTCTGGGATCTGTGGAAATGAATGAGAGGTAGTAGTAGAGACTTAAGTTGCTGGTTAGTGGTTCTCTTTCCGTTGCATACAGGGTTGAGATTACTTGGGGGAGGTTGGGGGGCAAGGATATGTATATTCATATACACACCCACACATACAGGCACATGTCCACACACATCCAGGTTCCACTCCCAGAAAGTCATTGTCATCTCTCTCTCTCTCTCTCTCTCTTTTTTTTTTTTTAAAGGCCCCTGATGATTCTAATGTGTAACCAGGGCTGAGAAATGCTGGTCAGGGGATTACGACATAGGGCAGAAATGCAGGCACAGAGACGTTAGCATCAGGTTTTATTATAGGACACCAAAAACCTAGGGAGCGGGGAAAAGATGAATGGGATGGGCTAGGTTAGGAAGGAAAATGATGAAGCTCAAGGGTTCTACATAGAAAGAAAAAGTTAATTGACCTATAGCCAATAAAATACTGACTTTTAACTGTTCTTGTTTCTGTTTCTTAGTGTCTGTTACTAGGAGCCAGCAGGTTTATATTGGCAGCATGTGCATGAAAACACCTCTGGTTCATTTGCTTTTGACTGGAACAGAAGCAGAGGGCTAGATTTTTCAGGAGAGTTGAATTTTTTGTTTTGGTTTTTAAACTTTTAAATGCCCGTATGACTCGCTGAGCCATAGGGACTTTAATTATTTTCCAATTCATGTGTATTTTTGAATTTAATCATAATTTTAGGAAGTTCCAGTATTTAAAAAGTATATATATTTAAAATTATGACATGCAAATATTCATTAAATTTATATTATGTATTTTCTCAAGACAAATTTATTCTTACTTGGCATAATTTAACTTGTATGAATTACTTGTTTCAGATTCACAATGACATCCTTTCAAGAAGTCCCATTGCAGACTTCCAACTTTGCCCATGTCATCTTTCAAAATGTGGCCAAGAGTTATCTTCCTAATGCACACCTGGAATGTCATTACACCTTAACTCCATATATTCACCCACATCCAAAAGATTGGGTTGGTATATTCAAGGTAAGAAAACTTTCTAAATATGCTCTCCATGTAAACACTTTTAATTTTCTTTTACAACAGATTGATAAGTAGCTTGTACTGCCCTTGTCTTGACTCTGCATTAAGATTCATTTTTGTAAATATCACCATGAAATATTTAACAGTGGGGAGTAGATAAAATGAATATTGGGAACTCCATTTCACCAGATTTTCCTCTCTGTTGTCAAAAGTTTACCTTCACTCAAGGATTTATGAAAATTTTTTCAGAATCTTTGTTTCCTATTTTCTCCATTCATTACCTAAAAAAAAAAAATGTTTTTCTTTGGGTTCCTGTATTATTTACTATTTTTTCTTTTTCCAGTCATTTGAAATAAATTTTATACACCTTAACAGTCATGTTATTATCCCTTCTATTTTCCTGCATTGGCTTAAATATTGTTCAGATTGTATTACACAGTTTTAGAAGAGTATTCTGTTTAACATAACTGAATAATAAACTCCTTGATGGAAGGAGTCCCAGTGCTTATATTTTACCAATGATTTTTTATAATACTTCCTTGAAAATCAAGATGATAATTACGGTGGTACACCTTGCTGTGCAGGACATTTTCTGGCAATTTTAACTCTTCAGAGTGTAGTGGAAAACCAAAACATAAAGAGTGTCCTCTGAGCAGTCAAAATAATGTCATGAATGTCCATATAGTAAAACACATTCACTTTTCTCTTGTGTTATTCTGTAGTCTTTCTCAGAATCAGTTTGTTTTATTTTAGTTGCGGTTTTTTGAAATTTTGATTGTCTAATCTGTGTAAAGTCAAACAACAAAGAAGAAAGAAATGAGTAGCTGCTAGAAATTAGGCACATTGAAAGTGTCTAGAAGTAAAAGTCCAGCCTGATAGGAAGGCAGAAAAACATTTGGACCAAAGAAAGTTTTGGCATTTGATGACTTTTAGTTCCTTTCTTTGAATTCCTCATTTCTTGATGTTTCTGAGTAGAACATAATAGCTATTTACTGTTTTTGTGTCAACTTTTTAGGCTTGTCAGATCCCAAAATGGAAACATTCATTGTAACAATTTTATGAAATCAGTAGTAGTTTTTAAATTGTATTTCTTATTTTTTGAGATGGGGTCTTATTTTGTCACTCAGGCTGTAGTGCAGTGGTGGGATTGTGGTTTACTACAACCTGACCTCTTGGGCTCAAGTGATCCTTCCCCCTCAGCTTTTCAAATAGCTGGGATTATAGACACACCACCACGGGCCTGGCTAATTTTAAAATTTTTTATAGAGACAGGGTCTCACTCTGTTTCCTAGGCTGGTTTCAACTTCCTAGGCTCAAGTGATCTTCTTGTCCCAGCCTCCCAAAGTGCTGGGATTACAGTCCTGTCCCAGCTCCCAAAGTGTGAGCCACCACACCTGGCCTTAGTAGTAGTTTTGATTTTTATGAGAGATACGGGTATCAAGTTAGAGATACTGATTGAGAACTGGCGTTTTCTGTAGTAACAGAGCAGAGAGGAAGAAAACAGAAATGTGATTGAGGAAAAAGAAGGGCATTTTCAGTAGGAAAATGGTACAGGTTGAACATCCTAAATCTGAAAATCTGAAATCCGAAATGCTTTAAAATCCAAAACTTTTTGAATGCTGACATGATGTGCAAAGGAAATGCTCATTGGAACATTTGTATTTTGGATTTGGAATGCTTAACCAGTAGGTATAATGCAAATATTCCAAAATCTGACAAATTTAGAAATCGAAAGCACTCTGGTCTCAAGCATTTTGAGTAGGGATACTGAATCTGAATAAGCAGAGACTCAGAGGTAGGAATATTCATGAGAATGAGTAAGTCAGTTTACAGTATAAGCTTCAGTTAGGGAAGTTGTGGGAGATGAGATTGGAGATAAGTTTCATTCTGTCTGTGGAAGACCTTCAGTGTTAGTTTATAGACTTTCTTCTAAAGGGCAGTGAGGAGTCTTTGTATATTTGTAGGTTGTTTGAAAAATTATATTTCAAGAAGATGAATTACTACCTTTTTCCTGTAGACTACTTATTTATTTCTTGTATTTTTTTCATTTTTTAAAAGCCAAAAGTCTGTGACTTTTCCTTCAAATCCAAACATCAGTTCTAACCATTTTGTTGCTTACATATTTCTAAATACTTAATATCACTGCTCTATCTAGTTCATGCCTTCCATATTTTTTACCAAGACTATTGCAACAGATCACCTGTTTTGCCCACTTTCATTCTTGTCTTCTTATCTTTGTTTTTTAACTGCTCTTTATAAGCTATGAAATAGAAATCTGAACATGTCTTTCTCTTGTTTGAAACTCTTCATTAGTTCTTCATCATCTATAGAATAATGCCAAGACCAAATAACCTAGAGCCATATAGGGCTTCTGTATAAGATTTAATTTCTAGCTTCATTTTTAGTCATTCCTGCTGCTGCTTTTATGCTTTGGTAGTGCTAAATTATACTTCTTTCCTTGTGCACTTCAAGGGCTGTAAGTTTTCTCTTAGCAAAAAAGAAAAAAAAAAATCTTGTGTTTCCTACTCTTTCCGTATTTTTTGCCAGGATAAACTTTAAAACTCAATAGGAAGTTCAATCATGTAGTAAAAATTTCAGGTAATGCAGGAAAGCTCAAGGAAGAAAATAGTCATGCTTAACACTCTTACCTAGTGTTAACCATCGTTAAGAATTGGTATGAAGCTACATGTAATAAAATAACAAATAATTATACACATGCATAATGTATGTATAATATATGCACACATATTACTGATGCATCATAGTGTTTATATCTATTCATTGAACCAGTTCCTTACTATTAGAATTTACATTGTTGCTAAATGCTTATCATTAAATAATACTTCTTAAAGATCTCTACCTATCTTTATTTTGTCTGCTTGTTTCGTAGGGTAAGTTATTGGAAGTAGAATCACTATATTTATGGCATTGCATGTTTTTAAGCACTTCATGTGTACTGCAAATTGGCCTCTAGAATGATTTTGATAGACACCATATTGACAAGTATGCAGGAAGAGAGTACCTGGGTAGCAACTGTAAGGGAGAAGGAATGAAGATGGGAAAGTGGTATGCTTGAAAAGATGTTAAGGAATTTGATTTGCCTGGGACAGCTATCAGTTAAAAATTTATTATGATTATTTTTCATAGAGACGGGGTTTTGCTATGTTGCTCGGGCTGGTGTCAAACTCCTGGGCACAAGTGATCCACCTGCCTCGGCCTACGTAAGTGCTGGGATTACAGTGGACCACTATGCCCGGCTGCAGACACCAGTTTTAGGAGATGAATGGGAAAAGTTAGTTTGCATTATGTTTTAGATTGTTTTAATATTTGAGGGATAGTTTTTAAGTAAGGAGTAATAAAGTTTAGAAGTGAAGCTTACTCTTATAGTGCTGAGTAAGATAAATTGGAATTCAAAGAGAAAGGAGGTAAAGAGAACATTCAGACATACTAATTTTCTATGTGACGTAATGAAAGCCTAAAGAGGAGAAGGAAATAAGTTGTGTGTAATAATCCATAAGCAGAATTCATAGTATATGTCAACAGTCCGTTGAATTAGGACTGGCACTTGTTCTATGGCATCTTAGTAAGGAGGAGCAACGTCCTGTGTTACATGTTGGGGAGGGCTTGAATATGGAGAATTGGCCTTGCTACTGTGTAAATGTCATAGGGAATTGGAGTAGGTTAACCAGAAGATTACTAAGCAGCAATTTTATGACTTTCTTCATGGAGATTCAGCATCTGGAATTGTGGAAGAGTGCCAACAGTGGATGTCATTCAAATTGGGTATTGGAAAAGGGTGGGAATGGGAAGTAAGTTAAGAGAATAAAGGATACTGTGGTGGTTTTGAGTACATTATTAAAATGATTGTGAAGTCCAGGTTGGGTAGGGAAATGAGTGAAGCCAAACAAGGGTTATAGACCAGGTTGGAGGTTTTTGTTCCTTTTAGTTTTTTTACTCCCTCTGCAGTATTGATTGATTAGTTTTAATTATAACAAAAATAACCATATAACTTAAGTTCATTATTTTATACATTCATCTCTCATCTGAATATTATACTTCCTGTTTTACAGATGAGGGAACTGAGATCCAGAGAATAAAGTGACTTGTTCAAAGTTATCCATTACACGTTGGAGCTGAGATTTGAACCTTAGGTAAACTGGCATTCAGTAATTATCCTCTGGCTCTTTGGTTAAGTGAGAGATATGATTATTCAGAATTAACAACAGAGTTGCTGCTAAGTTCAGCATGGATTTTCTTTACTGACAGAATTGAAGTAAAATTCCAGGAAAATATTTAGAACTGCACCTGATGCAGGCCAAGTGCAGTGGCTCACGCCTGTAATCTCAGCACTTTGGGAGGCTTAAGCTGGCAGATCACTTGAGGCCAGGAGTTCGAGACCAGCCTGGCCAACATGGCAAAACCCCATCTCTACTAAAAATACAAAACTTAGCTGGGTGTGGTGGTGAATGCTTCTGTAGTCCCAGCTACTCAAGAGGCTGAGACATGACAGTTGCTTGGACCACCCAATTGAGCTTGCAATGAGCTGAGATCATACTGCTGCACTCCAGCCTGGGGACAGAGCGAGACTTCATCTCAAAAAAATAAACCCGATGCCATATATTTATTATCAAACCAACATTAATTGCAGTAAAATATTATATGCTATATTATATTTGAGTTTTATTGTTGTTTGTGTTTATGAATTTGATTTGGTATTAGTTGTATAAGTACATAAGCATGAGGAATTGGTTTATGTTTAGATTTATGCTTAGTACAAATTAAATTACCTTACAATTAAAGACCCCCAGTGGATGCCTGAAATTGCAGGTAGTACCGAACTCTATTTACACTATACTTTTCTGATACAGTCATACCTATGGTAAAGTTTAATTTATAAATTAGGCACAGTAAGAGTTAACAACAATAACTAAAAATAGAACCATTATAATAATAGAATTGTCATATTACCGGATACCTGGCCTGCAGATTAGCAACTTTGTTGCCAATTTTGAATAATCACATCTCTCACTTAACCAAACAGCCAGAGTAAAAGTTATGTGAATGTGGTTTCTCTCACTCTTCCAAAATATCTTACTATACTATATTCACTTATTTTGGGGGTCTTGGTTGACCTCAGGTAACTCAAACCACAGAAAGTGGAACATTGGATAAAGGGTGACTACTGTGGTTGCACTATAAGGTCCATGAGTTTTTGTTTTTTTTAAACTTTACAGTCAGAATTCTCACATCTCTGAGATACTGTTCTAGTTGAGGAAATTGGAAGTGCAAAGCGGTTATATGAACTGTTCTAGTTGAGGAAATTGGAAGTGCAAAGTGGTTATATAATGTGTTCAAAGTCACATTGCTAATTAATGACATATCCTGGACTAAGCAAACACAGGCTCCCTGTAAGGTACTGTTTTCACTGCATCCTGCTGCCAAACACATCAAAAACTAAGTTGCCTGATTGGAAAGTGCATCTAAACAATGATTTTATGCTTGAATATTTTGTTTCAAGCTTTTGTTTCTTTGTTCCTTTCCTTTTCAAAATTTTTTTTCTCCTCCTCCTGTTTTCCTGCCTTGGTCTCCACTTCAGTCCTGTCTCATTCCACTTATATTGTTTTTAAAAAAATGTCCTCTGGTTGTAAAAATAATCATAGCTTGAAAAAAATAAAATGACCTACAGTCCCACTACCAAAATATATCCCTATCTAATATCAATAGTTAGCACATGTTTTAAGTATTTCCTTCCAGTCTTGTTTTATTAATGGAAGGAGACTTTCAGTCTTTAATGTATTCTAATATGTGTATTTTGAATGTTGCTGGCATATCTCATGGCTTTTTTAATGCCTTGATTTTTTTCACTTAATCACTTACAATTAGTTCTAGACTATTTTATCTCATTAAGGAATTCATGCTGTTTATGATATTTCTATCTTGAATCAGTGTTGCATACTCCCTGTGTATATCTAGGCATTTTCACGGTCTTTTTTCCCCTAAAGTAAGGAACTCCTCTGGTAACACGATTTTTAGAAACTACATTGTGAACAAAAGAAGGAAAATGAATGCTCCTACCCATTGTACTCCTACCTTCTCCAGTGTTATCTGTTGTTATATGTTTCCAGATTAGAAAAATTTGTAGGCTCATTTTATACTTTTTTGTGGGCTTCTTTTCCTCATTTAACTATATTTCTTGGAAATACTGGTATATCCATATGTAATCGGCTCATTTATTTTCAGTACCTTTCCTACTCCAAGGCTTTTGTCTGTCTCCCTTTATGCATCTCCAAAATTAGTCCCCTCTCCTGTTTTTTTCTTTCCGGGTGGTCTCTCTTGTATGCTTTCCACCCTAATGTTTCTTTTTCTCAATGTTTCTGCAGGATTTATTATTATCTTTATTTTTTCTAGATAACTTTAATGTCATTCTGGTCTTCTTTATGTTCTTTCTCAGAATTTATGATCAAAACTTATCCAACATGTTTTTCTGAAATGTTAACCCTATTTAAAAGGAACACATTGTGGCTTTCTCCCTTCTCTGTCACCCTTGTTATATTCCGTTTTCTCATTTATTTTGCTGTTGCAGTAGTAACAGAAGAATGATGCCCATTGCTGTTGTAATTCTTCAAACTAAAGTATGTGACATATTCATTGCTGCAGTTTCTTTCTTAACGTACATAGAGCCTTTAATGTTTTCTGTGGCTACAATTAACTGGTTAATTAGTTTCAGGTCCTAGAAGCAATATATTTTGGCAGTTTTAGATAACTGGCTATTTTATCCCATTGTTCGAAGTGTTGCCATGTTCTCCCTGCCATTTTTCAGTGTTTGAAAATTGCTATTATCAACTCTAAGTGTAATACTTTTCTTTAGACTTTGTAATGGTGGACTAAAAGACAAGATTCCTTGCATTTCAGTGTGTCCTGTAGCATTAAGAAGAAAGTTGTAGCCAGATGACCAGGAAAATAAAACAGAATCAACCTTTGGTTTGGACACATTATGGTATATTGACTCTTCTAATTAGATTTATTATCCTTGCAGTAGACTCCTAAATAATTTCCTAATGTTCATCTTTTGTGTTTCTTCCAGTATTGTTCACTCTAACATAGTTTCATTTGGGAGCTTAGATATATGACAGTTACATCCCAAAGGAGCCTGTCTCTGTATCTTTCCAGGTTGTCTATCCTTCTACATTTATTATTTTTTTATTTTTTAAATCAGTTTTATTTAAGAATTTCCAATATTGACAACTCTTATAAAAAGCATCAAGCACAGGACACAGAACTGCAGCAAACAGCATTCTTATGGGTAGCTAACAGACATTAGGACTTCCACCCTTCTTTGTGACACCTGAGCTCATTAGTGAACTCTGCTTCCAAGTACTCCTGCAAAGCACACCACAAGCTCAGTCCATGTTCTCAACCCATCAGCTTCAGTTCACTTTACCACACTTATATATCAGTCACAGAAGAGAACACACACCATACAGCATTCACAACAGTTGACAAAGGGTAGGGGGAGTACAAGTATCGTTTCACTTAACACATTCAATTAATGTGGGTTATCTAAGAACAAAAACTCAAAAGTCTTCCAACAGATGTGGATGTCCTTTGAATGCAAAAAACATTCGTATATTATTTGCTGTCATTGCTCTCTGCACACTCTCTCACCAAAGCCACAGGATTGAGAGACATATCTCGCCAAGTTAAAAAATATTCATTATGCACCACCAAGTCTCTGCACGCGTGCTCTCCTTTTCTTGCTCATACTCTCATACTAGCCTTTCATGCCTCAGCACCACCATCAATCCCACACAAGGTTTCAAAAGTTCTAACAGGCTTCTGGTTCCATATCACAGCCTTGCATTCATAGCATTGATACTACTCCATGAAATAAAGAGTAGCAGATAAAAATGGTACACCCACAGTCAAAGACGCAGCCTGTGATGCGCGATGACGAATTCTTGAATGAGAAAGCAGGTAGACAGAAGTATTCCTATGGCAGAATATTTACAGAAGTATTCCTATGGCAGAATATTTACAGCACTACTTTCAATGAAGTGCTTCTTCCATAAACATTTGAAATGAGATGAACTGTAGAGATTAAATGAAGGTTTCATATTGTCCTTTTGCATATGAGGGGAGACAAGTGTTAAAAAACGAAACAAAAGAACCAAACATTGTGACACCATGATCTCCCAAAGGGAGATTTTCTTAAGGAAAAAAATCCATATGGTGGGGTTCAAATTAAAACAAGGAGTAACGAATGTAGTTCTAATCAATGGTTTCCATTTTGAACATGCAAAGCATTCACTTGACAAGTCCAGGGATAAAATACTACAGGAGAAACCTTTTGATATCAATTGTTGTGTGTTGGTTTACCAATCAGGCAAACAGCAGTTCGCTTTCAACCACTCAATATTTCAACCTTTCATGTAACAAAACTTAGAAAATTCCTTTAGCTCTTCCTTTCTCTAAAGAAAAATGTCAAAAATACTGCTGAATATACTCCACACTGAACAAATCAATTTTGAAAATTCTTAGTACATATGTATTTTACAATATACTTACCATGAGTTTAGAAAAATCTGAATTCCCACCATTCTATACCAACCAACCACAAACTGTCTACATTCCCCAGCCAGAAGACTTAGAATCCATGCTCGAGCCAAAGCCTCCGTTAAAACCACTGCCCGATCCTGCATTTGATGCTGATCCCCAACCAATTGCTGCACCAGAATTAGAACCACTATAAGAGTTATTTCCAGAATCGAAGGCCTGGTTTGGTTCCCTCTGCATGTTGCCTTGCCTTTAGTTATTACCCAATGGGCCTGACTGGTTCTGCTGGCTGGCTAACATGCCCATCATACCCCAACTGCTCTGTAGCGCTGCCTGGGCTGCAGCCATCATGGCTGGATTAATGCTGAACGCGCCAAAGTTCATCCCACCACCCATATTACTACCTTAATTGTTTCCCAAACCAGCTCCACCCCCTCTACTGTTACCAAATCCACCCTGATTCCCAAAGCCACCTCAATTACCACCAAATCTTCCACTTCTGTCAATTGCTATTCTACATTTATTTTTTATGTATGCCCAACATGCCCCTCTCTGAGTGACTTAAGAACTATTGTTTAGTTTTCCTTACTCAAAAGCAGTTTGAAACGAAGTTCTATATTTCTGACTTTTTATTTAGGATTATATCTTGCCCCCAACTTGTTGGTAAGCTCAGTTCTCAGGCTGCTAACAAGCACTTATGTGATAGGCACTGTGCTAAATAGTCTTCAGGGATGATCTCATTTAATACAGACACAACCTTTTGAGACTCTTTTTGTTATCAGAGGAGAAGATAGAAATGAATAACTTGTCCAAAACTATACAGCTAGCAAATGATCTTTTCTGGCATTCTGACTTCACACCCTGTGCTCTTAAGTATTACAAAATATTACACCTGTAATTACTAATTACAAAATATTACACCTGTAATTACTATTCATGGAGTGTTTGCCATGGATTAGGCACTTCAAGTGCTGCTTTTAGGTTCATTATCTAATTTAATTCTTCCAACAACTGGGAAAGAACAGGCTCAAACAGGTGAGGTAAATGACTTGTTCACTGATTCCTCAGGCTTCATATCTGTAAAGAGATAGTGTCAAATGTTTTTTTTTTACCATGACACAGAAACAAAATAAATTGTAAGATTCGTCCCAGTAGGCAGATACACCAGAAACCAAATGTTGTGAAACACTTACCCTTAATGTACTGCGATACTTTCTTTTCTGTATAATTACAAAATAAATTCCTGTCATGAACCACTAAATTCCCTTTACCACTTCCTACTGGGTTGTAACCTGTAGTTTTAATCATTTCTTTAGAGGCCAAAGGTGACTAAGGTTCTTCCAGCTTCAGTATTCTGTTGTCTATAATCTCAGGCCAATCAGAATAATAGAACATATATAATCTTTGTGACTGATGTGTACATTTTTGTAATTTTACTAGCAAATGGTATCTAGTACCTGTTTTAAATATCTCCAGTTTTCAGTATTTAGCATGGTACAGTCCATCTGGAAAATATGGATTGAAATATGTATATATTCATGTAGTAAGTAGAAAATATATTAGCATTAGGTGGTCTATTTGTGCATATATAAACATCTTGGTGTCAAAGATCTTTTTACAGAATTTGCCATTGGCTGCAGGAAAGACTTGTCAAAGATGAGAGATTAGTGAATTTAGTGGATATAGGGGAGGCAGATATCTAAGTAAAACAAAACACTCAAGTTGGAGGTATAAATTAAGTTTTTTGAATTTTGAGATACCTAAATGAAAACTTTTCAGAGGTGAATTTGTAATGTATATCTAATATTTTAACTATTAATTTTCTTTAGTCTGTAACACCCTCAGTTGTTGGATCTATTAGACATCCAGTATATGGATGACTGCCACCTTTGAAAATAATACTCCATGGTCAATAAAAAAAAATGTTTAAAAACTCACTGTATTTAGTGAAATTTTAATCAAAACAAGTTTTCATATTTGGTCATATGGATAGTTAGATTATCCTTGAGAAACTGGATAGCAAATTGCATTTTAATACAGTAGAAACTCTAGTATTTATGTAGATTATTATAGTATTAGGCTGTGGCTTAAAAATCATAATTTGACATGCTTGTTAAAATACTCATGATTTGTAAGCATATTAAATGTATTTTTTAACTATAAAATACAATAAAAAACAATAGGTTGTATGAGCCTAATAGTAAACTGTTTGCTTATAAACCCACTGTTTTTGTTATTTTCCTTTAGGTTGGATGGAGTACTGCTCGTGATTATTACACGTTTTTGTGGTCCCCTATGCCTGAACATTATGTGGAAGGATCAACAGTCAATTGTGTGCTAGCATTCCAAGGTAAGGACTGGAAACTGCAGAACTCAGTGAAACTAGGTGACTTTTTCCATTAAAGATGTTGTACTCTGTTGTAATGATTTGTTTAGGTATATCCAGGGTACCAAAGTTGAATTAATTCATGTCTTTATTTAGCAAAAGCCCTAAGAATGTATCTGTCTAGGGTAGGCCACATGGTATTTTATGTAGATATTTAAAAGTTACTGGTTGTTGTCTTCGCTTTCACTGAAGAGTGAGTTTCTTTTTAGATCTTTATTTTTTGGTGATTTTTTCAAGTGAGAAAACAATAAAAGAGTAATAACAGGTATTAGAATAATGTAACAAAAAAGATGTGAGGAAAATAGTTCACATGAAACCCACAAACATGATAAACAGAACTTACAGAGTTATAGGAATTCTGTCGTGTGTAAGTTCCATTATTATAAAATGGATATAAAGTAATATAAAATTCACTTTTGGCCGGGCGTGGTGGCTCACGCATGTAATCCCAGCACTTTGGGAGGCTGAGGCAGGTGGATCACAAGGTCAGGAGTTCGAGACCAGCCTGGCCAATATGGTGAAACCTTGTCTCTCCTAAAAATACAAAAATTAGCCGGGTGTGGTGGCAGGCGCCTGTAATCCCAGCTACTGGGGTGGCTGAGGCAGGAGACTCTCTTGAACACGGGAGGTGGAGATTGCAGTGAGCTGAGATCACGCCACTGCACTCCAGCCTGGGAGACAGAGCACGACTCCATCACAAAAAGGAAAAAAAAATGTTGTCTTAGCTTGATATTATATACAAAATTTAAAAAATCCTCTTATTCAGGTAATTCTGACATATGCTGTGACATGGTTGAACCTTAAGGATGTTATGATAAATAAGCCAATCACAAAAAGAAAAATTCCGTGTAATTCCACTGTAAGAGGTACTTAGAGTAGGGAAGCTGATAGACACAAAGTAGAATGGTGGTCCCCAGGGCATTCAGGTTCCCTCAAGGGAATAATGGGGAGTTATTGTTTAATTTTGGAGATCATGGTGGTGATGGTTACACAACAACATAAATATGCTTAATAACATTGAAATATATACTTTAAAATGCTTGAGATAGTAAATT
This sequence comes from Plecturocebus donacophilus, assembly GCA_004027715.1. Lineage (NCBI taxonomy): Eukaryota > Metazoa > Chordata > Mammalia > Primates > Pitheciidae > Plecturocebus > Plecturocebus donacophilus. The sequence goes on from PVKP010030204.1 coordinate 23,820, forward strand.
TTATGTGTTTTTTATCACAACTTAAAGACTTGCAAAAAACCACCTATTCAGAGATCTGTCAAATAATTTGCTGCAGAGTAATTTTATATCATAATTTTACTGTCTTTAGGGTTGTATTAAAGCAAATTCTTACTCTTGTATATGTCATAGATTCCTTTTGGTCTGGTGAAGTTTATGGACTCTGCCTCAAAATAATATTTTAATGTCTATAAAATGAGACATCAAATTGCAAAGAAAAAATATGTTGAAATAATTAAAATATTACAGTAACACATTTTTGGTACATTAATACATGTGCTTCAAAATCCGTGTGTTAACAAGATGTATTTTATTGGCAGATTTAATCACTGCTGTAATTTCCAAGTAAGATAACATTGAGATACCTGTAACAGTTGTAATGTGGTATTAACATATAAGTAATACCTGTTAGTGACAAAAATCACAAATATTGATAATAAAGTACCTGCTACAATTTTAGTTATTAGTAAAAATAAAAATATAATGCTTTTCTCCATTGAAGTTGATGGATGACCTGAATTTTCTTTATCCTTTGACCCCAGGTTGAACATCCCCTAAAACCGCCTCTTCACTACTGAGAACTTTATTTGCCTTTAGGTTAAAAAAATTCTAGTACTTTATTGCTCTCCCCTGGGGCTAGCTATTAATAGTTAAGACTTTTTCCTCTGGGTTCCTCATATCTTTAAGCAATGGACTCTATTAAGAATGTTTTTATGTTAGCAGAGAGTTTACATTGTATGAATCATCACTTTAAAAAAATGTGCTTGGGATTATGAGGTGAATGATTTAAAATAAAGTTTATTGTCTCATATGTTTTCACACATTTTAATGCAATTTAAAAATCTTGTAAATCTTTTTTTTCTCTTTTTTGAAATGGAGCCATACTCTCTCATCCAGGTTGGAGTACAATAGTGTGATCTCAGCTCATTACAACCTCTGCCTGTTGGGTCTAAGTGATTCATGTGCCTCAGCCTCCAGAGTAGCTGGAACTACAGGCTTCGCTAGTTTTTGTATTTTTAATAGAGATAGGTTTCACCATGTTGGCCTGGCTTGTCTCAAGCTCCTGACCTCAGGTGATCCACCTGCCTTGGCCTCCCAAAGTGCTGAGATTACAGGCGTGAGCCACCGTGGCTGGCCCTAGATCTTTAAAATGAAACCCCAAATCATTTCTCCCTTATCTGATCTGGCTTACTATCTTCAGCTTGTTAAAAATTAGGCCAGACGTGGTGGCTCACGCCTGTAATCCCAGCACTTTGGGAGGCTGAGGCAGGCGGATCACGAGGTCAGGGGTTTGAGGCCAGCCTGGCCCACATGCTGAAATCCTGTCTCTACTAAAAATACAAAAATTAGCTAGGTGTGGTGGTATGTGCCTATAGTCCCAGCAACTCAGGAGGCTGAGGCAGGAGAATCACTTAAACCTGGGAGACGGAGGTTGCAGTGAGCCTAGACTGCACCATTTCACTCCAGCCTGGGTGAGAGAGCAAGACTCTGTCTCAAAAAAGAAAAAAAAAATTAAATTTGTTTGTAACAAACTAAAAGGAAAACCTCTGAAAGACCAAACTATACTAAGATATTTATTTCATGAAAATACTTTGTTAGCATGCAAATGCTTACTTCAGAAAGGAACCAAAAAACAGTTTGAATTTGAGATAAACATTTCTAGTATTACTGATTTTGGAAAAATTTTTACGGTGATCCCTCCCTTGAGTTAAAGTCAATTTTTGTTAAAGTTGCTAAGAGAGAGTATCAGCTTGTTTTAAGGGCAGCATAACTTGGAGTCTATGCATATAGCTTTGGCATAATGATTTCCAAACGTCACTGTACTTTGGAATCACCTGAGTGCTTTAAGATATACAGAAATTTATGGCCCACTTGCAGATGTTGTGATTTAATTGGTCCATGGTAAGGCCTGCGTTTTAGAATTTTTAGAAGATCAACAGGTGGTTCTGTTATGTAGAAGTTAGGGAACCACTGGCATGGCAGACAGTTTTCAGCAAATATTGTTAACACTAATTGATATGGTTTTATCTAAGTGGCTTTTCTGTGCCGGGAAACCAATATGCAGAGGACAGAGGATAAAACTTGTAGTGTAATAAGGTCAATGATTTAGGTCCTCATAGTTGTTCTTTGGATTAGGAAATGTTATAAATTATATATGCAGTTTCTCTTTTAGTAGCCTTTTTTAGATAATTAAATTTAGGTGTATATTGGGATTGGTTTTGTTGCATTTAAAACTTCTTTCTTAAAAGCTGTTGGTTTATTTTTAATCATTTTATTTTGATTGATTTCCTCTTAAAAAATAAGTTAACTACCAGTTGTGGTGAGCTGTTTGGGAGATTGAGGCAGACGGATGACTTGTGACCAGGAGTTAGAGACCAGTGTGGGCTACGTAGTGAGACTCCATCTGTTTAAAAAAAAAAAAAAGTTATTTAATGTTATTTAATTTGTTATAGTGACTGTTGCATTTGTTTATTAGAGACTTGGCAAAAAGTTTAAAAGGGTTAAAAAGGAGAGAAAAACATCCAGTTTATTTCTGTTAATACTTTAAAAACATTTTTGGGCCAGGCGTGGTGGCTCACGCTTGTAATGTTAGCATTTTGTGAGGCCAGGGAGGATGGACTGTGTGAGCCCAGGAGTTTGAGACCAGCTTGGGCAACTTGGTGAAATCTCATCTCTACAAAAAATACCCCCAAAATTAGCCAGGCATGGTGGTGTGCACCTATAGTCCCAGCTACTCAGAAGGCTGAGGTGGGGAAGGTCACTAGAACCTAGGAGGCTGAGGTTGCAGTGAGCCGAGATTGCACCACTGCTTTCCAGCTAGGGTGAAAGAGTGAGACCCTGTCTCAAAAATTCATGGGCACTAAGCGTAAATGCAACACTTTTTACGAGTTTCTGAAAATTCAACAATTTTTATTTTGAATTTTGAAATCCGGAAATAAAAGCTTCTGCCTGCCTAGAACATTTTTGTTTGCTATATAAGGAAGTCAGGGGACATTTAGTCATCAAATATTAGAGTTACAGAAGGGCTTTCAAGCATAATGCAGATCACTTTGCTTACTTTTGGATGAGTCATAAGAATCCTAAAATGCAAAACCTAAAAGATCTAACAATACCTAAATGTGATTGTCTTCCTAAATGAACCCTTCTTTCTTTCTTTATTTATTTTAATCTTGTTAAATACTGAAGGGATAGTCTGTAAAAGTTGACTCAAAAATTCAGTTTTTACTTTGTCCCATTTTATTTTCTTTATCAGTCTGACAACAGTTTTTCTAGGCAGCTTTAAATTGCAGCTCTGAATAATTACATCTATCTCAAATAGTTCTGAACCATATTTTTTAGCAGTTTAGTGAAGTTTTTCTTCTTTAAAGAATCAAACCTTGAATATCTAGTTTGTAGAGTTTCTAATGTCTTGATGCCAGAGCTAATTAGTTATGGTATATTTTTGTTTTCTATTTAAGCTTTTAAATAAGCCTAGTGACCATTTGGAAAATTGGTATGAATTAGTTTGTAGTAGATATTAGGAGGGTGAATTTTTAAAAGCTTTAAAAATATATATTGCCGGAGAGATCCAAGATGGCCGATTAGCGACAGCTCAGGAATGTAGCTCCCAGTGAAAGCGCAGCGCAGAAAACGAGTGGACGCCGCACTTTCCGACGGATTTTTCTTGCCCACAGACCGAGAGATTCCCGGCAGAGGAGCCACACGGGTCGCCAGCACAACTCTTTTGGCTGGCGCGGCTGTTTTGCTGGCGCCCCAGCACGGCGCTTCCCAGTGCGGAGTATACGGGACGGTCGGGCTCAGCTGGTCCCATCCCCACAAGGAAAACAGCAATTGGAAGCGCTGAGGACTGAGAGTTTCACAGCAAGCACAGCGAACCCGGGAAGGTCCGGCTCTGTGGGGAAGGGGCGTCAGCCAAAGGAAAACTAAGAAACAAAAAAACTTCATCACGGGGCGGAGAGAGATCCAAGACGGCTGCATAGCAGCAGCTCAGGATTGTAGCTCCCAGTGAAAGCGCAGAGAGCGAGTGGATGCCGCAATTGCAGACGAATTTTTTTTTTTTTTATTGCATTTTAGGTTTTGGGGTACATGTGAAGAACATACAAAATTGTTGCATAGGTACACACGTGGCAGTGTAATTTGTTGCCTTCCTCCCCTTCACTTATATCTGGCGTTTCTCCCCAAGCTATCTCCCCACGACACACCCCCCCCACTGTCCCTCCCCCTCCCCACTGGCCCTCCCCTAATTACCCCCAAAATACCCCAGCGTATAGTGCTACTCTCCCTGTGTTCATGTGTTCTCATTGTTCAACACCCGCCTATGAGTGAGAACATGTGGTGTTTGATTTTGTGTTC
>PVKP010030205.1:0-28175 GCA_004027715.1 Plecturocebus donacophilus
CCTTCAGCCTGGGACTGAGAGTTTGTTTTCTTGTGTGTTTGTTTTTGTTTTGAAATGGAGTCTCGCTCTGTCGCCTAGGCTGGAGTGCAGTAGCACAATCTTTGCTCACTGCAACCTCCACCTCCTGGGTTGAAGCAATTCTCCTGCCTCAGCCTCCCGAGTAGCTGGGACTACAGGTGCATGCCACCATGCCCAGCTAATTTTTTTATTTTTAGTAGAGATAGGGTTTCACCATGCTGGCCAGGCTGATCTCCAACTCCTGACCTCAAGTGATCCACCCACCTTGGCCTCCCAAAGTGCTGGGATTACAGGCGTGAGCCACCATGCCCAGCCAACGGGACTGAGAGTTATATCATCAGCGTCCCTGGCGCTGAGGCCTTCAGGCTTGGATTGAACCACGCTCCTGACGTCCCAAGGTCTCCATCTTGCAGATGGCCTGTCACAGGACTTCTTAGCCTCCACAGTCGCATGAGCCCATTCCCCTCATAAGTCCCCTCTTCTGTATCTGTGTATCCTGTTGATTCTGTCTCTCTAGAGAACCCTGACATATACCATGTCCCAGGACTCAGCTCCACGGCAGATTCTTCAGAGACAACATCAGGGGCCTGGTAGACATTGGAGACGGTGTCCAGGACAGGTCGGCTCTGAGACAACCCTGAACCAGTAGCACCAGGACCACTAGGCACAGTAGACAAAGCCCATAATGTCTTTTTTTTTTTTTTTGAGATGGAGTCTTGCTCTGTCACCCAGGCTGGAGTACAATGGCCTGATCTCGGCTCATTGCAACCTCTGCCTCCCAGGTTCAAGAGGCCTCAGCCTCCCAAGTAGCTGAGATTACAGGCACCCGCCATCATGCCCAGCTTATGTTTGTATTTCTAGTAGAGATGGAGTTTCACCATGTTGGCCAGGTTGGTCTTGAACTCCTGACCTCAGGTGGTTTGCTTGCGTCAGCCTCCCAAAGTGCTGGGATTACAGGTGTGAGCCACCACACCTGGCCAAGGCCTATAATATTATTAAGGGCCCATTAAGATGTTTTAATTTCTGCTGGATGTGGTGGCTCATGCCTGTAATTCCAGTACTTTGGGAGACTGAGGCAGGCAGGACTCCTGAGGTCAGGATTTGAAGTTGAAGACCAGCCTGACCAACATGGTGAAACCCTGTCTCTACATAAATAGAAAAATCAGCTGGGCACGATGGCGGGTACCTTTAATTCCAGCTACTCGGGGGGCTGAGGAACGAGAAGTTTGAACCCAGGAGATGGAGGTTGCAGTGAGCTGAGATCGTGCCACTGCACTCCAGCCTGGGCGACAGAGTGAGACTCCCTATCAGAAAAAAAAGATGTTTTAATTTCTTTTAAAATCAAGAAAGGAAAAGAACTTCTAGAGCAGAAAAAAAAGGTTTCAGGTTTTCCTCTCAGGTTGGAAAAAAAATAAAAGTTTTAGAGCCCACGAAAACGTATTATGCTGGGAGGGCCCCCTAGAAGCCATGATGCGCCCGACTGGGTCTTCATTCATCCAGACAGGTCTATTGGGCACGGTGCTGTCCGTCAGTTCGCATTTGATCCTTATAATCCAGAGGAGGCGATGAGGCTCCTGGAGGGTGAATAATTTGTCCACAACAGTGAGTTTAAAGGTGACAGTGGCAGAATTTGAACCTAGGTCCATCTGAATCCAAGCCCTTGTTGTCTTCACCAAACCACACTCATCATTGCATTTAATCCAGTCCTCACGGCTTAGGGACAATTGCCCCCCCTCTTTTTTTTTTTTTTTTTTTTTGGCTTGTTTTTTGAGACAGTTTCCCTCTGTCACCCAGGCTGGAGTGCAGTGGCGCAATCTCGGCTCACTGCAACCTCTGCCTCCCACGTTCAAGCCATTCTCCTGCCTCAGCCTCCTAGGTAGCTGAGATTACAGGCGTGTGCCACCACGCCCAGCTAATTTTTTTGTATTTTTAGTAGAGACGTGTTAGCCAGGATGGTCTCAATCTCCTGACCTTGTGATCTGCCCGCCTTGGCCTCCCAAAGTGCTGGGATTGCAGGTGTGAGCCACCACACCCAGCCCCAATTACCCCATTTTAAAACTGAGAAAACTGAGGCCTGGAGAGGAGAAGAAGTGCCTTGCCCACAGTCACTCGGCTAGTTAGTGAAGGAGTAGAAACTAGCCCCTCATCCCGATCCTCTCTGCACAGCCGCACTGCCCTGTCCAGAGCTTCTGCTGCCCCCCCTCGCTGTCCCCACCGTCTACCCTCGCCACTGCCACCCTGCACACATGGTCCCCTGCCTGTCCTGTCACCTCCCTTTCTGGGTCCAGTTTCCAGCCACAGAAAGGCCACTTAGGTCCATGTGGCATCCACATCCCACCTCCCAACGAAACTGGGGGCTGGCACTGCTGCTCGAGAGAGGGGAAGAAAAGAGGCGGCGGGCTAAGGCGAGTGTGAGTTTAAATGACACAGCAGGTCCCCCAGACAAACGCCCCTCTGTATCTTGGGGCCTATTGTGACTGGCCACTGGCCAGCTCACACCGCAGGCAGCTTGAACGGCTGGGATTGTTTCCCCAACTCCTGTCCTCTCTGGAGTCCAGCGGCTGCCAGGCCCAGGCTTGGCAGGAAAGGGGAGGGGTGTTCCTTCTGGAATGGAGGGTGTGGAGGCAAACAAGCCTCAGGGACGGGGAGGGACCACGTCCTGAGCCAAGTGAGAGGCTGAAAGCGTCATAAGGAGGAAGGGGCCTGGGAGGGAGGCCCCTGGTCTCCAGGGCAGAGGAAGAGAAAGAGAATCAGAAGCAGGACCACTGAAAGATCCGTTAGGGATCAACTCAGATTTTTGGAGTTTCTAAGGTTTTGTTTTCTTTGTTTGTTGGAGTCAGGAGTTCAAGACCAGCCTGGCTGGCCAAATGACCCGACTGAGAGCTTAGTTTTCTATCATAAACTCATCCCCCAAACTCTCCAACAGAAGAGAAGAGTGGATCTCCTTTCCATCTAGACAGACACATCAGAAAATCTAAAGATTTCATTTTTTCCTTGGGCTACAGAATCTCCCCAACCCCAGTCAGGCTGGTTACCCCCAGACTGTGCCCAGCAGCTCGGACCTGGGCATCTTCTTGCTCCTTCCTACTGGAGGCTGGAGCCCCTGGTCCCTGGAATCCCTGCCTTCCTCTTGCTCCACCACCCCCTCACTTTAGTGGGTGCGTCCTCCAGGAGCTTCCTGGGAAAAGGTGCATGGGGTAGGGTGGGTTTTTGGTGTTTTTTTTTGTTTAAAAAAAGACTTGCATGCCCAAAAGTGTCCTTTCTCATAACATCCTGTTCTTGTTTTTTGTTTGGTTGGTTGGTTGGTTTTGTTTTTGTTCATTTTTGGTTTTTTGAGACAGTCTCGCTCTGTCACCAGGCTGGAGTGCAGTGGCACGATTTCGGCTCACTGCAACTTCTGCTTCCCGGGTTCAAGCGATTCTCCTGCCTCAGCCTCCCAAGTAGCTGAAACTACAGGCTCGCACCACCACGCCCAGCTAATTTTTTTGTATTTTTAGTAGAGACGGGGTTTCACCATGTTAACCAGGATAGTCTCAATCTCTTGACCTTGTGATCCGCCCACGTCGGCTTCCCAAAGTGTTGGGATTACAGGCGTGAGCCACCGTGCCCGGCTCCTGTTCTTGTTTTATAGATGCAATATCTTAGCTGTCTGAGTATGTCAGTGTTTTCTTTTGCTCTGTGCATTGTCTCTTCTTGCCTTAAATGCCTCCATCTGTTCATTTGTTTTGTTTGCTGTCTGTTTTTCATGTTTGGGGCTTTTTTCTTCTCAAAGGTCTGTTGATTGTCCTTGTCTAGCTCTTCCTAGTTAAGAGTAAGACACGTGCTGGGGGTGGTGGCTCACGCCTGTAATCCCAGCGATTTGGGAGGCTGCGGCCAGAGGATCCCTTGAATCTAGGAGTTCAAGACCCTATCTCTATAAAAGTAAAAATTAGCCAGACATGAAGGTGTGCACCTGTAGTCCCAGCTACAGAAAAGAGGTGGCTGGCTAAGGTGAGAGTGTAAGTTTAAATGACACGGCAGGTCCCCCAGACGAACGCCCCTCTGTATCTTGGGGCCTATTGTGACTGGCCACTGGCCAGCTCACACCGCGGGCAGCTTGAACGGCTGGGATTGTTCAGGAAGCTGAAGTGGGAGGATCACTTGGGCCTAGGAGTTCAAGGCTGCATTGAGCTATGATTTGCACCACTGCACTCCAGCCTGACCAACAGAGCAAGACAAAACAAACCCAAGAAACTAAGGAAACAAAAACCCATTCAAAACTCTAGGTGAGGTGGGCAGAGCTTGTCAAGTAGCCGCCTCTCCACAGGCCGTTGTATTCGAGGATTCTCTAGCCAATTAGTATCTGTAGGTCTATTTCCTTTGGCTGGTCAGTTTCCCAGAGCCTCGGCTGCTTCCCATTTTCAGCCAGAGATTAGCGTTTGGCAGAGCTGAGCTTCCCAGGCAAATGTGCCTATGAATCGCCTGGGGTCTGGCTCAAGGGCAGCTTCTGGCCAGCAGGCCTGAGTGAGATTCTGCACTCCTAACAAAGTGCCAGGGCTGCCCGTGCTGCTGATCCGTGGACCACCGTGTGAAGGCCAGAGCCTGCGGCAGCCCTGCCCAAAATGACTTGACACAGTCCTGTGCTGCCCTATGTGAGAGCCACCAGCCACAGCGGATACTGAGCAGTTGAAATGTGGCTAATACGACTGAGGTGCTACATTTTTGATTGTATTTAAGTGTAATTAACTTTTCTTTAACTCGCCATGGCTACATGTGGCTATCGTGTCAGGCAATGCAGGTCTACCTCCTCCTAGCTGTCTCTGCAGAGGGGGCAGAACTCACTCTAATCTACACGGTGCAGGAGGCCCACAGTGGTGAGGATGGAGGGAAGGGGTGGAGGGGGGCAGAGTGGAGCTACACCTTAACTTTCATCTTCCTCATTTTTTTGAGATGGAGTCTTGCTCTGTCACCCAGGTTGGAGTGCAGTGGTGTGATTTCAGCTCACTACAACCTCCGCCTCCCATGTCAAGAGATTCTCCTGCCTCAACCTCCTGAATAGCTGGGATTATAGGCATGCACCACCATACCTGGCTAATTTTTGTATTTTTAGTAGAGATGGGGTTTTGTAATGTGTTATCAAGTTCCAGCCTGGTCTCGAACTCCTAACCGCAGGTGATCCACCTACGTCAGCCTCCCAAAGTGCTGGGATGACAGGGGTGAGTGCTGCCTACAGAGGTGGCAGCCATCTCCTCCTTGGCATCATGGCCACCCTCAGACCCCTTGTGAAGCCCAAGATTGTCAAAAACAGAAACAAGAAGTTCATCCGGCACCAGCCTGTCCGATAATGTCAAAATTAAGCGTAATCGGCAGAAAACCAGAGGTATCGACAACTGGGTTCATAGAAGGTTCAAGGGCCAGATCTTGATGCCCAGGTCCATCTTCCTCTTTTTAGCCTCACCTGGCACCCTGACTTCTGGTGATCTCTGTCACCACGCACTCCTGAGTCTTTTAGGGGTTTCTTCAATGCAGTCAGCTTTAATTGGTTCCCCCAGTCTGTAGGTCTGGGCCTTGACCTTTTCCAGGCTGTAAGTCATACTCAGCCATCGGCTTTCCAGCTTTCAAACCTGGACTGGACTCTCTCCAGTGTGGTTGTTTTCTCTTCTGTTCCCTTTGGCCTTGAGAGTTGATGCCTCTTGATTCTTGATTCCTTTGCTGTCATGTGTGTGGGGGTTCAGGATGAAGCTGAGATGAATACTCATGCTCCATCTGGTTTGTTTAACCAGCCAGAAGTCCTTCCTTTCTTTTCTTTTCCTTTTATTTTTTTTGAGTTGGGGTCTTGCTGTGATGACCAGTCTGGAGTGCAATGTTGCGATCTCAGCTCACTGCAACCTCCACTTCCTAGGTTCAAGCAATTCTCCTGCCTCAGCCTCCCAAGTAGCTGGGATTACAGGTGCCTGCTACCATGCCTGGCTAATTTTTGTATTTTAAGTAGAGATGGGGTTTCACCATATTGATCAGGCTGGTCTCAAACTCCTGGCCTCAAGTAATCAGCCCGTCTTGACCTCCCAAACTGCTGGGATTACAGGTGTAAGTGCCTGGCCCCTGCTTTCTTTTGTTTAAAAGATATATCCCAAACTTTGTTCTCAACATCCAGCCATCCAGAATTCATCCTTCTTACCTGTAAGTTTCCTGCAGGCAGGAAATTCATTGTGTTCGGTAGCCTAGAGAAACCACCCTACCACCCTAAGTTCCTACATGGCCTGAGAGTCGCTGGGAAAAGTCCAAGGCTCTGCCTGTCTGGGAAAGAGAGCCCAGCTAACCTACCCAGTGCACTTCCTCTAGTCTATAAAGGGATTGATGAGGCTCAGGGAGTGGCCAGACAGCTGAAAGACATCCTTGCAAATCAGAATTGGCCAGGGAGTGGACTCAAACAGACAGTCTCCTTTGCAGACATTTACAAGACTAAAGTCCTCACAAGACAAAAGACCTTCTAAGCCCTGGGCAGGACGGAGCTTTGGAAAGGAAGATTTGAGAATAGTTATGAGTTAACTAAGCAAATAGATCCCCCAGATGGGATAAAATTCTGGCTGGCAGGGGCGGGGCTGGAGCGATCCTTCAGGACAGGATGAGCTGAAGTTGCCTTTGGAGTTAGGTTGGATGTAGGCTGGTGCTAGACTTAACATGAAATCAGCTTGCTCAGCAGGGAAGGAATCAGGCCTGCTCCATTGCCTCTTGAGTCCACTCCCTATTCCCCTACCCCAGCTGGCCCTGCGGCTCCAGGACTCTTTCTCTGTCCGTCTCTCACAGCCCTTCTCATGTGGTCCTTCCTGATGTGTTGCTGGTGTTGACCACCCTGCACACATCTGATCCACCTCGCTGCCTCCCACAGTGCTTGGCCTACGTGTCTGTGTGTAAAGGCAGTGTAGACGAAGCAGGAGTGGATTCAGAGTGCAAACCTTGGGATCAGACAAATTAGAGCCCAACTCCTATGTAGGAAACTGAATAATAGCCTCCCAAAAATGTCCTCGTCCCAATCCCTCAAACCTGAGAATGTGTTAGTTTACATAACAAAAGGAACTTTGGCTGGGACACACCTGTAATCTCAGCACTTTGGGAGGCCAAGGCAGGTGGATCACCTGAGATTGGGAGTTCAAGACCAGCCTGACCAACATGGAGAAACCCCATCTCTACTAAAAATACAAAATTAGCCAGGCCTGGTGGCACATGCCTGTAATCTCAGCTACTTAGGAGGCTGGGGCAGGAGAATTGCTTGAACCCAGGAGGCAGAGGTTGCAGTGAGCCAAGATGGTGCCATTGCACTCCAGCCTGTGCAACAAGAGTAAAACTCCATCTCAAAAAAAAAAAAAAAAAAAAAAAGGAAGGAACTTTGCAGAGGTAATTAAGTTAAGGACCTTGAGGTGGGGAGATTATCCTGGATCAGCTGAGTGGGCCCAAAGTCATCATAAGCGTCAGAGAGAGAAGAGGATATGTGATGATGGAAGCTGAGATGAGAGGGAGAGAAGTAAGAAGATGCTGGTCTGAAGATGGAGGAAGAAGCCATGAGCCAAGGAATGCAGGCCACCTGCAGAAGCAAGAAAAGGCCTGGAAACAAATTCTCCCCGAGAGCTTCCCGAAGAAACGCAGCTCTGCTAACACTTTGATTTTAGCCCACTGAGACCAACTTTAGACTTCCGACCTCTTGAACTGAAAGAAAATTCATACGTGTTGTTTTAAGCCACTAAATTTGCAATGATTTGCTAGAGCAGCAATAGGAAACGAATCAATTGTAGCTTTGCCAAGTATCAGCACAGATGCCTTGGGCGTCTCCTAATCTCGCTGAGCTTCCGCTCCTTTGTCTGTAAAACAGAAATGATAAGTGTGAGAAAACATATACAATGTGCTTGGCGTGGTGACTGGCACATGAAGCACTTGATCAATGGTAGTAGCTGTCTTTCGGTCATTGCCATCGTCGTCATCATCATTGTTATTGGTTGTTTATCCACAGGTGTGAAAACACTGGATAGTTTCCTTCTTCTCTAGATTGTCTTGGATAGCGAGAGAAGGAACTGTTGAGAGGCAGGCCTAATAGCTCTACTCCAGCAATTCTCAACCAGAGAAAATTTCATCTCCCAAAAGACATTTGGAAATGCCGTGTGACATTTTTGGATGTTACAGCTGGGGGGATGCTACTGGCATCTAGTGAGCAGAGGCCAAGGATACTGCTCAATGTCCTATAATGCACAGGACAGCCCTCACAACAAAGAATTACCTGGCCCGAATGTCAGTAGAACCAAGGATCGGAAACGCTGCCATACGCTGAGGCCTGGCTGTACCTCCTGGACTCAAAATATCAACAGGTAGAAAGACAAGTGAGCAGACAGTGGCTGGGTGTGGTGGCCACAAGTGTAATCTCAGCATTTTGGGAGGCCGAGGGGGCCAAATCATGAGGTCAGGAGTTCCAGCCTGGCCAACATGGTGAAACCCTGTCTCTACTAAAAATACAAAAAAATTAGTCGTGCGTGGTGGCAGGTGCCTGTGATCCCAGCTACTCAGGAGGTGGAGACAGGAGAATTACTTGAAAACGGGAGGCGGGGCATGGCGCAGTGGCTCGGCTGGGCGTGGTGGCTCACGCCTGTAATCCCAGCACTTTAGGAGGCCGAGGCGGGCAGATCATGAGATCAAGAGATCGAGACCATGTTGGCCAACATAGTGAAACCCCGTCTCTACTAAAATATAAAAAGTAGCTGGACGTGGTGGCACATGCTTGTAATCTCAGCTACTTGGGAGGCTGAGGCAGGAGAATTGCTTGAACCCGGGAGGCGGAGGAGGCAGTGAGCCGAGTGGTGCCACTGTGCTCCAGCCTGGCAACAGAGCAAGACTCTGTCTCAGAAAAAAAGAAGAAAGAAAAGTGAGTAGAGTCCTTCCCTAGCAGGGCCACTGACCCTAAGAGTGTCCCCAAGAATACTGCTTACCTCCTGGGGCCAGGGTCACCGAGGACAATTTGAAGTAGATCTGAGTTTGAGACTCAGCCCCTCCACTGACCTGCTGTTAGATTTTAGGCCAGTCTCTTAACCTCTCTGAGCCTCCATTTCCTTTCAGCACAGTGGAGATGAAAAGCACTGCCTTGTTGTGTGGGTTAAATGGGAACATGTGAAAGCACAGTGCCTGGCACTTGGGTAGGGTCTGCTTGAGTGCTGGCTTCCTTCTCTCCTTGCCCAGGATGTCAAGGTGGCATTATTATCCTGTGACATATTCACTGAGGGGCATAAACTAATTAATCCTGTGTCTCCCCACTGCCGCACAGGGACGGTGGGACACGTGGAGATGGAGGACTCTCAAGAGCTGGATATTTGGCTTCAGCCCAAAGACGAGGGGCAGATGGAAGCCACAGGCCACATTCCAGCTCTGTCAGTCTCCGCCACCATGCCCACGGGTCTCTTCCTCCCACTGACTTCTGGCACTGTGTGTACCACCCTTTTGGCACCAGCAAAACATGCCTTGTGACCACTTTTACAAGGGGTTTCTATTTATAGCTCTCAACACATAGAGCTTATCATACCTGCAGGTCTTGGGTTAGAAGCTCCTGGAGTCCCCTTTCCTTATAATGCGGGCCACAGAAATCAAAGGAACAAAGGTCATCTGAGCCCCCATTTGACAGGCTGGGGAAGTCAGACTTTGCAGGTGTGATGGGCCTGAAGCCCAGACTTCCGGAGCCACAGGCTGCGGCTGTTGCCATAGGACTGCAGTAGGACATTGATCGGGCATCTTTGTGGTCAGTGCTGGGCTCGGCCTGGGGTGGGTTGATTGAAGAAAAGATTCTGAAAGGAAACAATTCCATTTCTCATCCTTTCGGTCTGAGTTCCTCAGAACATAATCTCCATGGCCCCTCTGGTTTTTGTGTTTTTATTTCATTTGTTTCTGTACTGTTCTTTGGTTTCAAACAGACCCACAGCCCTCTTTGAGTCTTCTCAGTCCTATGCACAGGGTGGGCGCTGGTTGCACGGATGGGAGGACGGATGGACAGAAGAACGGGTGGAAGGAGGACTGTGTCCCCAGTCAGTGTTCGGGTGGATCGGGGCACGAGCGGATGGGAGGATGAAAGAATGGGTGGGTACATCGAGCAGAACATGTGCTTCCTTATTTCTGGGAACCAGCTACAAGGGACACATGTTCAATATGTAATTGTGTATGGCCTCCAGTTCAGGGGAGCACTCGGCAGAATTCCTACCCATCCTCAGGAGCTGTGACACACAGAGCCATGAACAGACAGGGCAGACAGGGTGGGGAGCTTATGACATGGGACCCAATAGGAATGGAGGGTGAAGGAAATGGCCATGCAGGAATCAGGCAGCCTGGGTGACTATGTGCCCTACAGAGTGCTGGGAAGTTCATCCCCAGGTTTCCTTTCCCACTCACTGCTGTCGCCAAATCAAAGCCCCTTCGTGGAATCTGCTTCAGTTTGTTCCAGTCTCAAGTGCCTTCTAGGAAGGATCGCTGCCTTCCAGAGTCACCTGCTAATGCTGACTTCCCTCTCCTCACATCCCCTAAGTCTGTATCTACAAAGAAGAATAAGCTTTTGGAAGCCACGGGTTTTTGAGTGAAGCTATCAACAGTTCCATGTAATAGCACTGCTGGTTGGAAAACCCTTAGAGATAATCTCCAAACTGGACCACTTTATAGGCAGGAAAACCAAGGTCCATGGAAGGAAGAGGACTTTGCAGGATCATGTAGCAAATGAGTAGCAAGGGAAATCCTGGTCTTCCGAGTCTCAGGTTATGAACCTACAGCTTCTTCTTCCTCTGCCCAGCCACAGCCCCTGTGCCCCACCAGTCCCATCAGGACCTTTTTTCTCTTGTTTTCACTATTTCCTCTGTCTCTGCTCTTGATGGAGATGGAGAAGAAGATCAGGTCTTTCAGAGGTCCTGGTGAAGCCCTGCTCAGATCCCCTCCTTGGGACACCAGGCTTCACAGTCTGGCTCCCTGACCTGTTTAGACCTCAGTTTGACCAATGCAGCCAACACTTGACCAAACAGAAAACAGGGTGTTCAAGCTCCAAAGAGAGCAGGGAGAACACAGACTGGAGCCAGGGAGAGGAAAAGAGGCGCTGGGAACTAGGATGAGCACTCCAGGCACTCTGCTGGGCAATTATGGCATCTTACTTATTCTCACAACCCCTCAAGATAGGGGGTGTTAGCTCTGTTTTACAAATGAAAAAGCAGCTCAGCTTATCAAGCTGGTCAGTGAAGAGGCAAAGATTAAAATCCAGGTCTACCCAACCCCAAAGCCCTTGCTGGGTCATGAGCCCCTGGACAATGTGCTGTGTTACAGCACCATCAAGTGTTCTCAGCAGCCATCCAGAAGGAGCTGAAGTTTCTCTCCTGAGGGTCCAAATCAACAAGGTCGAGCCTAGCAGGGATCAAAGCAAAGTCCTGATTGTCAAAAAGTCATTTGCACAAGTGCAAAATGGGGTCCTGGCAACTGGACAGCAGATGGTCATAATATTGTCGCTACTCATCATGCGGCTGTCATTGCCCCTCTCTTTCCACTTTGCAGTTTACAAAGCCCCTTCATTTGCGTTGACTCACGCCTGTAATCCCGGCACTTTGGGAGGCCGAGGTGGGTGGATCACAAGGTCAGGAGTTTGAGACCAGCCTGGCCAACATGGTGAAACCCTGTCTCTACTAAAAAATATAAAAATTAGCTGGGTGTGATCGCCGGCATCTGTAATCCCAGCTACTCAGGAGGCTGGGGCAGGAGAATCCCTTGAACCTGGGAGGTGCAGGTTGCAGTGAGCCAAGATCGTGCCAATGCACTCCAGCCTGGGCAACAGAGCAAGACTCCATCTCAAAAAAAAAAAAGCCCCTTCACTTGCTGATCTTAGGGCTTTGATTGGTCATAAATGAATATAAGGATAAGTCTGAAAAAGGGCTGAGGGGGCGGGCATCTGTTAGCAGGTGTATATGAGCAGTGCGCTGCGGCAGCCTGTAAGGCCAGTGAGCTATTTATTTGCATTGATCCAGGGTAATATCAGTAGATATTGTACGCAGCACTGCACTGAATACATGACATGTTTCATCTCATTTAATTCTCATAACAACCCTATGGAGTTGTGACTATTGTAATTCGTATTTCACAGATCAGAAAACCAAGAGGTGAAGAAAGCTGGCCAAGGTCACACAGCTAGTAAATAGCAGAATTCAGGTCACATCTGATAAGTATCAAGAAAACTGTCATTCTGAACATGTCAGCCCCCCTCTGGAGTCACGTGTCCAGTTTCGGGGTCATTCTTAAGGGAGTCCTTGACACAGAGGAATGAGGAACCCATGAGGGACACTATCACCTGAAGGCTTGCTTGAAGGAGCTGAGAATCTTTACCCCAGAGAAGAAAATCATCAGAAAACATATAGTTGCTGTTTTCAAGAGCAGAAAGCTCTGCTGCTTAAAAGCAGATTGGCTTCAGCAGAATGTTTACCAGCCTACAGCCAACCGCTATCGCCACCTATTGGTGGGAGGTAACATTGATGTGCTGATACCAGCTACCCTAACTGCTCTGTTTGAGCCCTGAAAGTTTAACCCTTTCATACACAATGGTTAAAGGTGCCTTTTTTTCTTTTCTTCTCTGGTTTTTTTTTTTTTTTTTTTTTTGATACAGGGTCTCACTCTGTCTCCCAGGCTGGAGCACAGTGGTGTGACCTTGGCTCACTGCAGCCTCCACATCCTGGGCTCAAGCGATCCTCCAGCCTCAGCCTCCCAAGTAACTGGGACTACAGGTGCACAGCACCATGCCAAGCTAATTTTTGTATTTTTGTAGAGAAGAGGTTTTGCCGTGTCCAGGCTGGTCTCGAACTCCTGGGCTCAAGCAATCCATCCACCTCAGCCTCCCAAAATGCTGGGATTATAGGCATAAACCACCACTCCCCACCACAAAAGTGCTTTTAATCCTGACAGGCTTTCACTTAGAAGAGGTAGCAGATTCATCTTTATGGGAAGATAATTAGCACCAGTAAGTAAAAATTACAAGGTGCCAACATGAAGGTCAATTTTCTTTTTCTTTTACCTTTTATTTTTATTATTATTTTTAGAAGTTTAGGAGTAGAGGTTTAATAGGCAAAAGAAAGAAAAAAAAAAACAAAAACAAAAGAAAACAGCTCTGTCTTTAGTGAGAAAGAGGGGACTTATGAGAGGAAAATACCCAATTTTCTTTCTATTTTAATTTAATTTTTTGAGATGGTGTCTAGCTCTGTCACCCAGGCTGAAGTGCAGTGGCTCAATCACAGCTCACTGCAGCTTCAGATTCCTGGGCTCAAGCGAATCTCCCCCCCTCAGCCTCCCTAGTAGCTGCGATTTCAGGTTCACGTCACCACACTTGGCCTGAAGGTCAATTTACTGACAATTAAAACATCCCAATATCTCCAGGAGCTGCTTGGGAGTAGTGAGCTGCTTGTGGAGGAGATCAAGTCCTGCTGAATCTCCCGTCTCTCCGGGAATTGGGGGAAATCAATCCCAATGTTGTGGGGGATCGAGGGCTTTCATGGGTTACCTGCTCTGAGGGACAGGTGGTCATTGGAGGAGAGGTCTGCCAGGCTTGGCAGTATCTTTATTGTCTTATCCAGGGAGGAATGTGTAAGCCAGGCCAGAGAGAGAAGGAGTACCCCTAGGGCAGAGCTTCAGGGGAGATATTTTGGACTGGGGAGGACTGACAGCATTTATCTTCCAGATTCAGCTCTTACACTTGATCAAGAGCTAGTCAGACAGCAATGGATCTATAAGTGGTTGTGACCCTCCATCACTTCCCAAACTGACCTCCCACACAGGCCATTTGTAAACAACCCGAGAAAACAATAGTCCCTTGTAGATTCCATAAATGTGATTGAGGCTCTGCTGAAGACGAAGGCTCAGAGTGTGGCCAAGGGCAGCAGAAGTTGGGTAGAAGTCAGGGTCAGGGTCAGGGGCCTGGGGCAAGGGCCCTCGCTCTGTCTGCTGCACCCTAGCCTGTATGGGATTTTTCCTCAAAGTCCCACATTGATTTGGGCCCTGGATGCTGGGCTACCTATGCCTTGTGCATTTGCTAGGAGGGTTTTTGAAGAAGGGGCTGTGAAATCGGATAGACCCTGACTTGAATCCTGGCATGGTTTTCATACTAGCCTTGTGAAGTTGAGGCAGTTTCTTCTTTGCTCCAAGCCTCAGTTTCCTCATCTGTAGAGGACAAAGTGCCTGGGCCCTCCTTACTGGATTAGGATGAGGATTAAATGAGATCCCAAACATAAAGCACAAAGTGCAGTGCCTGACACATAGTGCATTATTATTATTATTATTAAATTAACCTCTGCTGGTGAAAACTGGCCTCCCTCTCCCTGTCCTCTCCCTGTTTTCTAGGGCCATGGCCCCTGCTCATAGGCACGTTTGATACTGAAGGGCGCTGCTGGCCCTCACTTGGTTAACAGCAGTTGCTGGGGCCCCACACATGAAAACACCCACATCCTTGGCCATGACTATTCTACCACCCTCCCTCCCACCTTTGATGCAGCAGGAACAGAGATGCAATTGAGAGCCCTCGGTCCCTCATGAGGCAAGATACGCTCTGAGATTCCTCAGTGTTCTCTGAGAGAGAAGAGCAACTGGGCCCATCCAAAAGACAGTCTGCACCTGGAACTCGGCACCCAGGAGGTCACCACTGCAGGACCTGAGGAGGAGCCTGCGCCCTGGTGGCCTTAGGTGGCTGCATTACTGGTCAGTGCGTGTATGTGTGTGCATGCATATATTCCTGTAGTCATCAGTCATAGACCCCACTAGTGTGTGTCAAAGACAGGGCGGCACAGTAGGAGGGGTGCAGGCGTTGCCGTTCGAAACACCCAGGTTCACACACCACCTCTGTTGCTTCGGGGATCCGTAAGCACGGAGAGTTCGCTTTATGTTTTTATTTTATTTTATTTTATTTTTAGACAGTCTCGCTTCGTCGCCCAGGCTGAAGTGCAATGGCACGATCTCAGCTCACTGGTTTTTATTTTTATTCTTCTTTGAGACAGAGTCTTATTCTGTCACCCAGGATGGAGTTCAATGGTGCAGTCTCAGCTCACTGCAATCTCCACCTCCTGGGTTCAAGCAATTCTGCCTCAGCCTCCCTGGAGAGTAGCTGGGATTACAGGTGCCTGCCATTACACCTGGCTAATTTTCCATGTTGGCCAGGCTGGCATCAAACTCCTGACCTCAAATGATCCACCTGCCTGAGCCTCACAGAGTGCTGGGATTACAGGTGTGAGCCACTGTGACCAGCCGAAGTTAGCTTTATGTTATCAAGTCTTGGGGTCTTCATTTGAGAGAAGGGGAAAGGAAAACTTATCTTACATGGCATGTTGCTAGTTAAATCAGGGCGGATAGAAAATACCTGGCGCAAGGTCTTGGCACATGCCAAACACTCAGATGGTGGTTTCTGTCATTTTGTGCATGTTGGTTTCACAGCGAATATGTCCATGGGTTTGGGTTTGCCGATGATTGTTCCACGCCTCTCTCACTAAGCAAATCTTGATCGGCAGCCATCTATTTGCATCTCTTTTCTGTTTTTAAAAGAAATTGTAAGAAAGCCTCACTTTCAGCCTGGCCCGGTGGCTAACACCTGTAATCCCAGCACTTTGGGAGGCAAGGCAGGTGGATCACCTGAGGTCAGGAATTCAAGACCAGCCTGACCAACATGGAGAAACCCTGTCCCTACTAAAAATACAAAATTAGCTGGGTGTGGTGGTGCATGCCTGTAATCCCAGCTACTCGGGAGGCTGAGGCAGGAGATTTGCTTGAACCCAGGAGGCAGAGTTTGCAGTGAGCCGAGATCGTGCCACTGCACTCCAGCCTGGGCAACAAGAGTGAAACTTTGTCTCTAAATAAATAAATCAATAAATAGAAAGCCTCAGTTTCTTTTGGTGAGTCTTCTTAGCTTGATATTGGCGACGCTAGAAGGAGAGGGTTTAGGGAAATGCATACTAATACCCTTCACGTGCTGAGATGGGACAGGCAAAGCCCCTTGAGAGTAGAGGTGGGCAGTGCTGGGTGGGGAAGGCTTTCATTCCAAATTCTCATATTTGTCTGTCCTTTTAAAACGTTGTTTTATTTATTTAGTTTTAGATACAGGGTCTTGCTCTGTCACCCAGGCTGGATTGCAATGGTGCCATCATGGCTCATTGCAGCCTCAAACTCCTGGGTTCAAGTGAACCTCCCTCCTTAGCCTCCCAAATAGAGGGGAGACCACCACCAGGCACAGACTACCACCAGGCCAGCTAATTTGTGCTTATTTTTATAGAAAGAATATCTCCAAGTTTTCAGCTCCAGATCCCCGTCTCTAATTTAGTTCAGCAAATATTTACTAATACTATAATAATTAGAGCTACAATTTAGTGAGCACTAAAAAACACTTTCCATACCTCACCTCTCACTCTCAGCTCCCTTAGGGAAAGGGAAAAGCAGCTCATCTTACAGATGAGCAGGTGAAGCTGGGAGAAATTCAGTTACTCACTCCAGCCCTTGCACTGGCAAAGGAGAAAAGACCCAGACACTTTATCTGAGGGAGGTAGAAGGATATGAGAAGGAATAAGAAATAGTCTGTATCCTCAAGGACCTGGCAATGAGCATGCAGCATTAATGGCAGATAAAGCAATGGACACATGCCTCGGCAGTGTTTCTTTGCAGGGCACTGCTGTGGGAGGGTAGGGGACAGCGTTGCTATTTCTTCTGAGTGGGAGTCTTCCTGGGGGGCGACTGGGGACTGGGCTGTATCCTTTTGCTGAGACAGAATCTCGCTCTGTCACCCAGGCTGAAGTGCAATGGCACGATCTTGGCTCACCACAACCTCCACCTCCCGGGTTCAAGTGTTTCTCCTGCCTCAGCCTCCCAAGTAGCTGGGACTACAGGCGTACACCACCACAAGTGGCTAGTTTTTTATTTTTAGTAGAGATGTGGTTTCACCATGATGGCCAGGGTGGTCTCGAACTTCTGACCTCAGGCAATCTGCCCACCTTAGCTTCCCAAAGTGCTAGGATTACAGGCATGAGTCACGGTGCCTGGCCTGGGCTGTGTCTTGAAGACTGTGCTCTTTTTCTTGGGGAGCAATAGTGCATAGCCAGCCTGAGCCTGTTTCAGGTGATGGGAGACAGAAAGCCCAGGGAGGGAGACAGAGTGGCAGGAGTGGGAAGGTCAGACGGAGCCACACAGGGTTCCTGGTGGGAGCCTGAGTCTGGGATTCTGAAGGGCCTGGTCTTTGGAAGGAGGAGTAGACAAGAGCTAGGGAGGGTTAGGCAGAGCCCCGGATTAAGGGAGCTCAGAGAAGGCAGAGGCAGAGGCCACCCTGTAGATGAACAGGGCCAGGCCACAGAGGACATTCTGACCCTGTGAAGCCCCCGGAGCAGGCCACTGCCACCAGAGCCCCGAGTCGGGCTGCAGATACCTTGACCCTAGTTTGTGTGTTTCAAGTCTGCTTCCATCAGAGCTGGGAGGGCAGGGAAGCTGCAGCACATAGATAAGTACTCTCTGGAGAGACCCTGGGTGGGGACTGGGGAGGCCAGTGTCTGAGGCAGCCAGCCCAGAGGCAGCAAAGACCAAGTATGATGGAGGAAGATGGAGTGCCCTGTTATCACAGCAGTTTGGCAGAGGGTGGTGTGAGTAGCTGAGAGGCTGGAAACAGGGTGGAACCAGCCAGTGAAGGACTTTCACTACCAGATATTGAAGGGTCGACAGGGGAAATGATTGTTTTTTGAGCCCCAGAATCATATGATCAAATCTATAGTCTATTGTTCTCACTAGAACGTGAGCTTCCCAAGGCAAGGAGTTTGTCTTGCATTCCCTGTGTATTCCCAGCACCGAGCACAGCATCAGTCACTTAATAGGTGCCAGGTTGATATTTAATAGATGTGTTTAATAGATATGTACAGCCACAATATATACAATGTTCATGGATATGTATGTTATGTAGTAAACATTTTAAAACTTTGATTAGAATCACACTAATGGTCAAGGGAGTGGTTACTTTGGAGAAGGGAGGAAATGGGATTGAGATAGACTACAAAAGGGATTTCAGCTATGTCTGATTTTTTTTCTTATAAAGAAGAACTGGGACCAGCATGGTGGCCCACACCTGTAATCTCAGCACTTTGAGAGGCTGAGGTGGGTGGATCACTTGAGGTCAGGAGTTTGAGACCAGCCTGGTCAACATGGTAAAACCCTGTCTCTATTAAAATATAAAATAGCTGTATGTGGTGATGGGTACTTGTAATCCCAGTTATTCCGGAGGATCACTTGAACCCAGCAGGCAGAGGTTGCAGTGAGCTGAGATTGCACCACTGCACTCCAGCTTGGGTTACAGAGTGAGACTCTGCTTCAAAAAAAAAAAAACAAAAAACAGCTGGGCACAGTGGCTCACACCTGTAATCCTAGCACTTTGGGAGGCGGAGGTGGGTGGATCACCTGAGGTCAGGAGTTCACGACCAGCTTGGCCAACATGGTGAAATCCCATCTTTAAAAACAACAACAACAACAAAAGAAGAAGAAGAAAAACTTGGCTGGGCATGGTGGATTGTGCTTATAATCCCAGCACTTTGGGAGACGAAGGCAGGAAGACCGCTTTGCGTCTAGAAGTTTGAGACCAGCCTGGGCAACAAAGTGACACCTAGCCTCTACAAAAAAAGTTTTTTAGGCCGGGTGTGGTGGCTCATGCCTGTAATCCCTGCGCTTTGGGAGGCTGAGACGGGAAGATTGCCTGAGATCAGTACATCAAGACCAGCTTGGCCAACATGTTAAAACCCCATTTTTACTAAAAATACAAAAATTAGCCAGGCGTGGTGGTGGGTGCCTGTAATCCCAGCTACTTGGGAGGCTGAGGCAGGAGAATCACTTGAACCCGTGAAATGGAGGTTTCAGTGAGCTGAGATGGTGTCACTCTATTCCAGCCTGGGTGACAGAGTGAGACTCTGTATCAAAAAAAAAAAAAAAAAAAAGTTTTGAAAATTACCCAGGCATGGTGGTGAACGCCTATAGTCCCAGATACTCTGCAGGCTGATGTGGAAGGATTACTTCAGCCTGGGAGGCTGAGGCTGCAGTGAGCTATGATCACATCACTGCACTCCAGCCTAGGCAACAGAGTGAACTCTGTCAGAAAGAAAGAAAGAAAAAAAAAAGAAAGAGAGAGAAAGAAGGAAAGAAAGAAAGACAGAAGGAAAGAAAGAAAAGAAGAAAGAAAGAAAGAAAGAAAGAGAAAGAAAGAAAGAAAAGGAAGGAAGAAAGAGAGAAAGAAAGAAAAGGAGAAACAAAGGTAGGCAGAAGAAAACATGACTGTAAACATCTGTTAAATCTGAGTGGTCAGGCTGGGCACAGTGGCTCACACCTGTAATCACAGCACTTTGGGAGGCTGAGGCGGGTGGATCACAAGGTCAGGAGCTCAAGACCAGCCTGGCAAACAGTGAAACCCTATCTCTACTAAAAATACAAAAAAAAAAAAAAAAAATTAGCTGGGCATTGTGGTTCGCTCCTGTAATCTCACCTACTTGGGAGGTTGAGGCAGGAGAATCGTTTGAACCCAGAAGGCGGAGGTTGTGGTGAGTGGAGATCGTGCCACTGCACTCCAGCCTTGGCGACAGAGCAAGACTCCATTAAAAAAAAAAAATCTGAGCTCCTATAATATTCATCTTCATAACGTAAAAAGCATTTCTTACTTTTTTTTTTTGAGATAGAGTTTTGCTCTTGTTGCCCAGGCTGGAGTGCAATGGCGTGATCGTGGCTCACCACAACCTCCGCCTCCCGGGTTCAAGTGATTCTCCTGCCTCGGCCTCCCGAGTAGCTGGGATTACAGGCATGCAGCACCATGCCCAGCTAATTTTGTATTTTTAGTAGAGGTGGGATTTCTCCATGTTGGAGAGGCTGGTTTCGAACTCCTGACCTCAAGTGATCCACCTGTCTCGGCCTCCCAAAGTGCTGGGATTACAGGTGTGAGCCACCACACCTGGCCCATTTCTTACTTTTAAAAAGAAAATAAATTTATGCACCATTTTTTTTTAATGTCCGGAATACCTCTTTCTCCAGTAGATGACTATGTTGAAGCATATGGCTTCTTTTTTTTTTTCTTTTTTAAGACGGGGTTTCACCATGTTGGTCAGGCTGGTCTTGAACTCCCGACCTCAGGTGATCTGCCCACCTTGGCCTCCAAAGTGCTTGGATTACAGGCGTGAGCCACCACGCCCGGCCTGAAGCATATGGCTTCTTAAAATTACAAACAGGCCTAGGTAATTCTCTTGACGTAGACCCTTTGTGGGCTTCCAAATTGTCAGCAGCAGGAGTAAAAGTGTCACACTGAAATAATGAGGCCAAACATGGTTTGCTTCCCTCTTTTCTTGACCCCTATAGTTCAGAGTGATTATTTCTTTATTTATTCAGAGACAGAGTCACTCTGTTGCCCAGGCTGGAGTGTAGTGGTGCAATATCTGCTCACTGCAGCCTCCACCTCCCGAGTTCAAGCGATCCTCCTGCATCAGCCTCCTGAGTAGCTGGGATTACAGGTGCCCACCACTTCGCCTGGCTAATTTTTGTATTTTTAGTAGAGATGGGGTTTCACCATGTTGACCAGGCTGGTCTCAAACTCCTGACCTCAGGCAATATGCCCACCTCAGCCTCCCAAAGTGCTGGGCTTACAGGCGTGAGCCACCATGCTGGCCCAGAACAATTATTTATATCATCATGCAATGGTTCTTGGTGGAGGATCTCAACACTTCTTTCCAGGGGTGACATCATATTAACTGTAACTCCTGGCTCACTCCTCAAATGGAACATCGCAGCCTTGTGCATTTTGATTCTTAGTGGCCTCAGGGAAAAAAAAATACATTGTACACTAGAGAGTGTGTGAGTCCAAGCTCCATCTCCTCCTACTTGTATAACTGGTTGAATTACTCAAACACTCTGAGTCCTAGCTTCTCAATAGGAGGGCATAGATGACAGCCACTTCTCAGTGACTGAGAGGATTAAATGAGAAGATACGGTGTGTGAAGGCTCCTAAGACAGAGCCTGGTACATGGTAGATTCCCAAACTGCATTAACTCTTCCTATTGAGGGCTTTGTTCGAACCAGACCTTGCTCTCTTTCCCCTTACACCCCAACCACACCCATTCTTCAAGGCCTATTCAACTGTATTTCTTCCATGAAATTGTTCCTCACAGCCCAATGGCTCATGTCACTGACTACTTGATAATCATAGTTCAAAATTAGCCAAATGTGGTGGCACATGCCTGTAGTCCCAGCTACTCAGGAAGCTGAGGTGGGAAGATCACCTGAGCCCGGGGTGGTCCAGGCTGCAGAGAGCCGTGGTCACACCTAGCACTCTAGCCTGGGCGACAGAACAAGACCTTGCCTCAAAAAGTTTTTTTAAACATAGTGAATTTTTCATCTGTTCATTAATTTGTTTTTGCATCCTCAGATAATAAAGCCTTTGAAAGTAGGAATACCAGTTCAAGTGCCATTGCAGCATGGAGAAAAGCTCATCAGAGTGGGAGGTTGACATCTTGGATTAAATTCTGTTGGGTCGGCTGGGCGCGGTGGCTCACGCCTGTAATCCCAGCACTTTGGGAGGCCAAGGTGGATGGATCAGGAGGTCTGGAATTCAACACCAGCCTGGTCAATTTGGTGAAACCTCATCTCTACTAAAAATACAAAAATTTGGCTGGGTGCAGTGGCTCACACCTATAATCCCAACACTTTAAGAGGTTGAAACAGGTGGATCACGAAGTCAGGAGTTTGAGACCAGCCTAACCAACATGGTGAAACCTGTCTCTACTAAATATACAAAAATTAGCTGGGCATGGTGACTGGCATGTGTAATCCCAGCTACTTAGGAGGCTGAGGCAGAAGAATTGCTTGAACTCTGGAGGCAGAGGCTGTAGTGAGCAGAGACTGCACCACTGCGCTCAGGCTGGGCAAGAAAGAGTGAAACTCCGTCTCAAAAAAAAAAAAATTCTGTTGGGTAAACCTGGGACTCCAGATACCTTTGGGGACTTTGGTCTCACCAGTAAAATGGCAACAGTAACTCACCTCACATAGTTTCAAGAGATTGATCTAGATATTTGAAGGAGTTGAATACATATTGTTGAAAAAATTTAAACTGCTTTGAAAAACAAAGTTCCTTACACATGTCAAGTATTATTATTAAATCCCCCACAGTATCTAATCATGAGTTTTGTGTTTACTTGCTGCCAAGAGAAACTGCATGCTTGAATATTCTACAGTCATCTAGATAAAGACCAAAAGAGGTGTCAAGTCGCAATAATACGGATTTATGTAATTTTAAACAAAATTTCTGCTTCTTTCTCATCAGGATCGAGATGACCACAGCCACTCCTCTGGGGGATACCACCTTCTTCTCATTGAACATGACCACGAGGGGAGAAGACTTCCTGTATAAGAGTAAGGTCAACTTGGCTTGGAGGCTGGGGGAGGGATGGCAGGACCAGTGTTGTGGTCATGGTGCAGAGGTTAAGAGCGTGAGCTCCGGAGGTGGCATGCCTGGGTCTCAGGCCCAGTTCTGCCACCTGCCAACTGTGTAGCCCTGAGCACAATGACTTTACTGCTCTGTGCCTCCACTTCCTCATCTATACAATGGGGATATTAATGAAGCTATCACATAAGGCAGCTGTGATGACTGAAGGGGATAATCCAGATAGACAGTTTAGCACAGCCTCTGGTACACACTAAGTACCTATGATGATGATGATGATTGCTAATTACTGATGGCTGAGTGTGGTGGCGCACATCTGTAATCCCAGGATTTTAGGAGGCTGAGGCAGGTGGATCACTTGAGGTCAAGAGTTGGTCAGACCAGCTTGACCAACATGCTGAAACCCCATCTCTGCTAAAAATACAAAGTGTTAAAGTTCGAGTGCTGAATGAAGAGAACCCTCAAACAGGCTTTGTGTGAGCAACATGGCTGTTTATTCACCCAGATGCGGGCAGGCTGAGTCCAAAAAAAGAGTCAGCAAAGGTGGTGGGATGGGAGTCAGTTTTATAGGTTTGGGCGGTTTTTGCAAGCGGGGAGGGGGTCGTAGGTTTGCAAACTGGGAGGGGGTCGTAGGTTTGCAAGCTGGGAGGGGGTCATAGGTTTGCAAGCTGGGAGGGGGTCGTAGGGTCTGGAATCATGAGGCTGACCAAGGTTGGTTACAAAGTCCAATTGCCTTATCAATTGGGGCAGGAATAAGGAACGATAGAGAATGTCTTAAAGTTAATTAGGTGCCACAGGGGTTGATCATTTCTTCCTCTTTTCATGGTCTTCCAGTTACTTTAGATTTTCCAGGAATTCATCTCGAGTGTCCATGGAGGTCACAGAGGTTAACATGGCATCCACGGCACCATCAGTCAGCCTAAAAGACCTTACACAAAGATTGTGGGCATGGTGATGTGCATCTGTAGCCCCAGTTACTCAGGAGGCTGAGGCAGGAGAATCACTTGAATCTAGAAAGCAGAGGTTGCAGTGAGCCAAGATCGTGCCACTGCACTCCAGCCTGGGCAAGAGTGAGACTCCAAAACAAACAAACAAATATTACTAGTACTACAATTACTATTATTTTTGTTTAAAAGACTTGGCGTCTAGAGGGCACTGAAATTTGATCTCTTGTAAAATGGCTGTAAATGGGTCACCTTAAAATGTAGCTAATACCCAGGCATGGTGGCTCATGCCTGTGATCCCAAGTTTGGGAGTCCAAGACAGGCAGACTGCTTGAGCTTGGGAGTTCAAGACCAGCCTCGGCAACATGGTGAAACCCCGTGTCTACATAAAATACCAAAATTAGCCAGGCATGGCGGTGGCACACCTGGAGTCCCAGCCACATGAAGAGTGCTAAGGCAGGATGATCTCTTGAGCCTGGGAGGTCGAGGCTGCTGTGAGCTGACATTGCACCACTGCATTCCAGCCTGGGTAACAGAGCAAGACCTTGTCTCCAAACAAACAAACAAACAAATAAAAATCCCAAGTAGCTATTTTTATACCATTTCTGCAAGGCAAAAAACACCCCATCCGTTGGTGAAGGAGTAAATGAATGTAGGTGAGTTCTAGGGAGACATTTGCCATGAACAAGTGGTCCCTGGAAGGAAATATTCAGGATGCCTCTTCAGAAAATCAGTTGATTGTATAAGGAGAAGTTTGGGTGCATGTCAGCCATTTCAGCTGGCCACACACATACCTCTGGGCCTGGGACAGACTTCCCCATACACAGTGGGGGGGGTTCCCCAGTGATAAACAGCCTCAGGCTGTGGTTCTGGCAGGCTGGATGAATGGCAGGATATGTCTCTTCCGTGAAGACGCAGAAGGGGTCGCTCCCAGGATGGGGTCCTATGGGTATTCTGCTCCTTGCTGGGTGGGCAGACCTACAGAGGCCACCTATAGAGGCCTAGGGAGGTGTGTCTCCAAGCAGTTCTGAGGGAAACGCAGGGTAGAGAGAATCACTATAGGAAGACGAGAATTATTCTGTTTTATTGAACTGAAGTGGTTCTTGGCTGGGCTCAGTGGCTCATGCCCTGTAATCCCAGCACTTTGGGAGGCCAAAGTGGGTGGATTAACTGAGGTTGGGAGTTTGAGACCGGCCAGTGTGGTAAAACCCCATCTCTACTAAAAATGCAAAAATTAACCAGGTGTGATGATGCACACCTGTAATCCCAGCTACTTGGGAGGCTGAGGCAGGAGAATCGCTTGAATCTGGGAAGTGGAGGTTGCAGTGAGCCAAGATTGCACCACTGCACTCCAGCCTGAGTGACAGAGAGGAAAGAAAGAAAGAGAGAGAGACAGAGAAAGAAAAAAAGAGAGAGAGGGAGGGAGAGGAAGGAAGGAAGGAAGAAAGAGAAGGAGGGAGGGAGAGGAAGGAAGAAAAGAAGGGAGGGAGGGAGGGATGGAAGGAAGAAGGGAGGGAGGGAAAGGAAAGGGGAAAGGAAAGAAAAGAAAGCAGTGGTTCTCAGCTAGGCGATTTTGCCTTCCTAGATAGGGTTACCAGATTTAACAAATTAAAATATAGAATGCCCGGTTTAATTTGAATTTGAGATAAACAATGAATACTTATTTAGTTTGTATTGTGCAATATTTGAGATGTACTTATACTAAAATGTTATCCATTGTCTGTTGGAAATTCTGATTTTATCTGGCAGCCCTACCATCAGGAACTATTTGGCATTGTCTGGAGATACCTTGGTTACCACAGTTTGGTGGGGTGGAGGGAGCTTGGGGGGATTACAACTGGCATCTGGTAGACAGAGGCAAGAGATAAGGTTAAATGTCCTGCAATGCACAGGACAGCCTTCTCAGCAAAGAATTAGCTGGCTGAGATTGAAAAACCTGGAACTAAAGTCTCCCCAAGAAGAAAAAAAAGCTAAGTTGCCCACGATGGATTTCCTGCCTTCTGTTCTTTCCTTTCCAGCATTTCTTCTTATGAATATTTGCACATTGTTGTTTGCTTTTTAAGCAAACTTTTTATAAAGGCATTACTTACATTCAAAACGTGCACAAATCATAAGTGCACAGCTGGGTAAGTTGCCACAAAGTGAACATACCTGTGCAACCAACCCCCATATCAAAAAACAGAGCCACCACCAGTATCCCAGAAGTCCTGGTGCCCCTTCTAATCACCATCCTCCACCCACCCAAGAGACCCGCCATTCTGACTTCTACCACTATAGATTAGTTCTGCTTGGTTTAGAGCTTTATATAAATGGCTCATAGATAGACCATATGCACTCCTTTGTATCTGGCTTTCGTTCTACATTATGCTTGTATGCACATATTTTAATGGTTGTAACCTATGGTGTATAAATACATATTGGGTGGATGTATATCATCTCTTTTCTTCTTTTCTTTTCTTTTTTCTTTTTTGAGAGAGAGTCTCACTCTGTCGCCCAGGCTGGAGTGCAGTGATACCATCTCAGCTCACTGCCTCACTGCAACCTCTGCTTCCCGGGCTCAAGCGATTCTCATGCCCCAGCCTCCTGAGTAGCTGGGATTACAGGCGTGTACCACCATGCCCAGCTAATTTTTGTATTTTTAGTAGAGATGGGGTTTCGCCACGTTGGCCAGGCTGGTCTTGAAATTTCTGACCTCAGGTGATCTGCCTGCCTCAGCCTCCCAAAGTACTGGGATTACAGGCATGAGCCACTGCACCCAACCTGTTTTCTATACTTAACATCATCAGAAGGGTTCCCAGGTCACCATAGTCTTCATAATCATCATTTAAATTATTTTATAGACAGGAGTGGTGGCTCATACCTGTAATCCCAACACTTTGGGAGGCTAAGGCGGAGAGATTGCTTGAGGCCAAGAGTTTGAGACCAACCTAGGCAACATAGCAGGATCCTGTCTTTACAAAAATTGTTTTAAACGTTAGCTTGCATGGGGCATGTACCTGTGGTCCCATCTACTCAGGTGACTGAAAATGGAAGATCACTTGAGCTTGGGAGTTCAAGGCTGTAATGAGCTATGATTGTGCCACTGCACTCCAGCTTGGGGGCAGAGCAAGACCCCATCTCTAATAAACAAATAAATAAATGATGGTATAATATTTTATTCTATAGGTTGCCATACCTTATTTAACCATTCTCATATTTAGAATATAAATATTGTCATAATAAACATCTTGATTCACTCAACTTTTTCTGTATTTAGGATTATTCCCTTAAGATAAATTCTCCAGAATTAAATAGATTGCTTTAAAGTATAAACATGCTTATGGTTCTTGATTTTTTCTTTTTTTCTGAGACAAAATTTTGCTCTTGTCACCCAGGCTGGAGTGCAATGGTACGGTCTTGGCTCACTGCCACCTCTGCCTCCCGGTTCAAGCGATTCTCTTGCCTCAACCTCCTGAGTAGCTGGAATTACAGGAGCCTGCCACCATGCCCAGCTAAATTTTGTATTTTTTTTTTTTTAAAGGTGGGGTTTCAGCATGTTGATCAGGCTGGTCTTGAACTCTTGACCTCAGGTGATCCGCCCGCCTTGGCCTCCAAAGTGCTTGGATTACAGGTGTGAGCCACCACACCCAGCCTAAATTTTGTATCTTTAGTAGAAATGGGATTTCACCATGTTGGGCAGGCTGGTCTCAAACCTCAGGTGATCCGCCTGCCTTGGCCTCCCAGAGTGCTGGGATTACAGGCATGAGCCACCGCACCCAGAGGTTCTTGATATTTTCAATATCAATTCTGACAAGGATATTGATCTTGAAACTAAGATTGGAGGCCAGGCGTGGTGGCCTCCAGCCTGGCCAACATGGTGAAACCCTGTCTCTATTAAAAAAACTAAAATTAGACAGGTATAGTGGCAGACACCTGTAATCCCAGCTACTTGGGAGTCTGAGGCAGGAGAATCAATTGAATCCAGGAGGCAGAAGATGCAGTGAGCCAAGATACACCACTGCACTCCAGCCTGGGCAATAAGAGCAAAACTCCCTCTCAAAAAAAACTAAACTAAAATTGGAGTATGACATTGGAATTGGGAACTAATATTGAAATTAGAGAGAGAGATCCAAGATGGCTGACTAGCAACAGCTCAGGAATGCAGCTCCCAGTGAAAGTGCAGAGAACGAGTGGACGCCGCACTTTCCGACGAATTTTTGTTGCCCACAGACCGGGAGATTCCCGGCAGAGGAGCCACACGGGTCGCCAGCGTGACTCTTTTGGCCGGCGTGGCTATTTTGCCGGTGCCCCAGCCCGGCACTTCCGGGTGAAGAGTATACGGGATGGACGGGCTCGGCTGGTCCCATCCCCACAAGGAGAACAGCAATTGGAAGCGCTGAGGACTGAGAGTTTCACAGCAAGCACAGCGAACCCGCGAAGGTCCGGCTCTGTGGGGAACAGGCATCCACCAAAGGAAAACTAAGAAACAGAAAAAACTTCATCACCAGCGGAGAGAGATCCAAGATGGCCACGTAGCAGCAGCTCAGGATTGCAGCTCCCAGTGAAAGCGCAGAGAGCGAGTGGATGCCTCAATTTCAGACGAATTTTTGATGCCCAAAAACTGGGAGATTCCCAGTGAAGGAGCCACTCGGGTTGCCAGAGCGACTATTTTGGCCGGCGCGGCTGTTTTGCCGGCACCCCAGCGTGGTGCTTCTCGGTGCGGAGTATATAGGACTGGGTGCCCTTTTAGTCGGGCTCCGCTGGTCCCATCCCCGCAAGGAGAACAGCAATTGGAAGCG